>CAIGRP010043422.1:0-28871 GCA_903798385.1 Fraxinus cuspidata
TGATCCCAAAATAGATTCATCAATCAGGATCAAATCGGAATTAATTGAAAGAATCAGAAATTAAAATTTTATATACAAAATAACCAGCCAAATCTGTTTCATTTAAAATAGATAATAGGTTCCTTGAACCGTTAGACTACTTGCTCTACGAAGTTAACAAAACCAAATTTCTTATTTGTCTACAGTTGCTTACAATCTCCAAACTCTCCTGCTGGCAGTCCTCTTCAAATCAACAACTACGTACGAGAGTATTATTGTCGGCTCTTCCCCTGCAGCCAAAGCACGTTCGGATGGGAATAATCAAGGCCCTTTATTTTGTCCAGTTATTTCTTCTCTTACTCACTGAGTACATGACAAGTCATCTCGTTAGAAATGACGTCTCACAGGCCATCACCATCACCAGCAAAAAATATAAAATTCTTGTACCTCATTCCTCATGAAAGTTATTTCAGGCAGCGGTATCACAAAATGAGCGAGAGTTTATGACTAGAGCATTTTAACCTTTTGTTTCAAAACATATTTGGATAACTTTCTTTTTTCTTACTTATAAATTGAAAAGGTTGCTTATTTTGAAAGCAGTTTTTGCCTTACCATCAAATTTGTAACTTATTTATGTCCAAATTCGTCAAGTAAAAAATTATTTATTTTTAAATTTAATTACTTTTTTTTGAATAAATTTACTTGTAAGTAAACAGTTTAAGCTTAGTCAAACATGCTCTCAAGCTAAAGCTTTTTCTTCGAGTTTTAGAAATAAGACAAGTATACGCACAGATCAAAAAACAATTAGTAAACAGCAAAAGGACTTGTATTACTATCTGATACAGCAAATTGCAGAAGGATTTATAATTGAATCTGATCCAGCAAAAATTAAATAATTGTCAAATTCGCCAACAAACATTCATAATATAAGTTGAACATCACGAATTCACAGGTTCAAACATGCTCGTCTTTCATAGAATTAAAAAGTAAGAACATGGACAAAATAATAGCACCTAGTGAATGCAGACAGATTGCAAAGAAAAGGTAAAAAGAAAAAAGAAATCACCTATTGCTCGAGACATGGCCTGCAACACGTGGTGCACCATCCAAAACCAAAACGAATCCTCCACTTGCCTCTATCCTAGCAGGTTCATCTGATTTATTAAATCATGGGCTACTTACAGAGTATTTACACGAATGGATACTTCGATAGCATGATATTGATAGAAATAATGTCAACATTTGCAATCCCAAGTAATAATAATAAAAAAAATGAATATCAAATCACATTTCAAGATATGTTAAAATTATGCAAATCACTATTAGAATCAAACTTATAATCCCAGGGAGCTTGTCTTTACCCTACTATCTACCACATCCCAAGATGCATAACACACATACGCACGTCTCCACGTGTCTGACCAAGTATATTACACACCCATTAGCTTATATGCACAATATATGGGCGTATGGTGTAGGCCAGTCACGTGTTAATCACAAACCTAGCTGTGTGCTATCTTTCCACTTTCTGCTTCTTACTTTTCTTAGGGAAACTAAAAACAATTTTAAACGTTCAATGTATCAAGGACCAAAAATGGCTATTACATTTGGAACCCAAAATCAGCAGGGTAAATGGTCCGTCCACATGTGGACCCTGCAATATCTAAGCTACTGAGGTCAGTTCTACGAATCCATGATTAAAGAAACGTGCATGCATGCGGATGTAGGATAATTCAACTTACCGTCACAATATACATGCTAGTTAGCTTGTGGTCAACAGAGTGGGATCACACTCCCACTGCAGCAGAGGATAGTGCCATTGTTCACCACCACAATGTATTCATCAGTCAAAAACACCACCGCCGCTGCAGACCCGAGCAGACCAACCTCTTTCGGTTGCAGCTGCACGAACCCCACAAGCCCCCATCCACACTTATTCATTGTCAACTCCTCTGTTCTTGCGAAACACCTTTTGAATACCTCTGTCCATGCCTCTTTAAGAATACATTCAACATCAGGTTGTCCTAGTGCTGGTGCCCTCAAGCTGCTAGCCCAGCTTGAACTTGGTAGTATGGGGCACTCCAAGCACATCACATGCATCCAGTCCCTGCACATTATGGCCACCTGAAAAATATAGTCAATTAGATAAAATATTACTTTTTAACAGGTAGAAAAAAAAGCTTCAAGTGAAATTATTACAAAATATTTAGTATACAGATAATATTTTTCTAACAGAAATACCCCAACCATGTCGTCATTTTCAGTGATCATAAAAGATTGTCTCCGATTTTTCACTTTAAAAATTCTGGTCTGTATAGATTTTGCTCTCCAGAAAATGGAAACTATAGCAAGAGGAGATTAGCGGTGGTGGAATTTTACATGAGCTCCTCCATGTCCATAAAAAACACCAAAGAAATGCACTGGACGGCACTTATTAATGTGTGGCGAGCATAGGTTGGTCTTCCATTCTATGTAGCATCCCAGCGACTGCTAATGCTCCAACCACAGGAATCACGTCAGGTACGTGATTCAAGTTTCTCTCTGCCGCCTCATCTGAATCCTCTGAAAAACCCGTCATTGACAAAGGATAAGCCCAGGCAGTGGAACCACCCTGCTGTTGGTTCTGAGGGATAACAACCCACAGCTTCGCTGACTGCGATGAACACCGGTACAAGGATCATCTCTGGCTGGGGAACCACCCTGATGTGGGTCCTGGTGAGTAACAGTGTGAATAACAACACTGTGGCTTCCCTGCCAGGGATGAACACCAGGAGAAAAGGAAAATGACTCAACAAATAAATTTTGACATACTTGGACAGGTAATGCTTAACATCCGTTAGTTTTCCCATAGAGAAACCAAGTATAAAGGTATTTTCCATTGGTGAGAGCCTTACTGCAACCAAATACACAAATATGTTTTTCCTCACCTTTTCATTACATTTCTTTTCTTCTTTACTCCAAATTTCAAACAATAGTTTTATATTTAATTTAGTTAGCAAATTCTTTTTTTCAAAAACGAAAAATAAAATGTATACACTGAATTGACATCATTATAAACTCTCATATGCAGACTCCAGAATACATTCTCCAATAAACTTCCCTTTCATGTATGTAAAAGACAAGTTAAGAATAAAAAATACTAATGAGCCAAAAGAACAAACCAGTTCATAACCATTCTCATTATAAACTCAAAAGGCAAGCTGCTGCTCTTTGATTGATTTGTGCATGTTTAGTGCAAGTATTGGACAGAGCTGGATAGTTAAATGAACAAAATTGTAAATTCATTTTCTTTCTTAGCCCCTGTTTGACAACCATTGTCCAAAAGTCTTTTTTCTAGTCATTTTCAACCATACAATCATACAATACAATATTCTACACGCAAATTTAAATTTTTTCCTTATTTTTTAACCACATATTCTTCAAAAATTTACTATTGAAAACTTTGTTTTTGGATTTTAAAGGCCATCAAACATGGGTTTAATATTTACTGTACAATACTACTCAACCCTTCCCCCCCCAAACACCACATTAGTGGCAGATATATAAGCTTTCCTACATTGAGGATATGGCCTACATCAACTATAGTAGAGAACTAATCACTTTTCATCCTACATTTCATCATCCCTTATCAGGTTCATCAATCAGGAACACGATTTAGATTGAAATTAAGTGAAAGGAAAGGGAATTTAAAATTTCATCCAAAAATAACCAACCAAATCCATTCTATTTAAAATAGATAATAGGCTATTGAACTGTTCATCTCAAAGTCTTCAGACTACTTGCTCTAAAAGCTTAAAAACCTACTTTCCTATATGGTGAATAGTGCTTTCGATCTCCGAACTCTCATGCCGTCACCATCCTCTTCAAATCAACGACTACAACAGTAATATTGTCAGCACTTCCTCGGGCAATGGCAAGGTTAGTCAGTAACCCTGCAGCTGAAGCACATAGGGATGGGAGTAATCCATGCCCTTTATTTTGTCCAGAATTTTCATCTCTTAGGCACTGCCTGACGACATGACATGTCATCTCGTTGGACATTACATCCCACAGGCCATCACTCGCAATAATAAAAAATTCTTGTTCCTCAGTCCGCCTTACGAAAGTGATTTCAGGCACCGATATCACAGAAGGTTTTAGATACCCGTCTCCTGCTTGGAAAACCAAAGAAAGTAAAGCGCAAGAATGTACGACTAGAGCATTTTAAGTAACTTTTTGTTTCAAAACATATTTGAATAACTTACTTTTCTCTTACTTTTAATTGAAAAATGTTACTTATTTTGAAAGTAATTCTTAACTTACCATCAAATTATAACTTATTTAGATCTAACTTTGACCAATAAATAATTATTTATTTTAAAGCATTGACTTTTTGAATAAGTTTACTTGTAAGTAAACTGTTTAAGCTTAGCCAAACATGGTCTAAAGCTAAAGCTTTTTCTTTAGGCTTGACAAATAGATAAGTAAATGCCCACAGATTATCCACAAATCAATTATTAAACAGCAAAATGATTTCTATTACTATCTGATACAGCAAATTACACTAGGATTAATTTGAATCTGATCCAGCAAAAATATTAATAATTGTCAAAGACGACAACAAAGATTTATTTCAATATTGGTGAGAATAAGTAGAACATCACGAATTCTCAAGGTTCATATTAAAACATGCTAGGCTTTCATAGAATTAAAAAGTGACAACATGGCCAAAATAGTAGCATCCAGTTAATGCAAGCAGAATGTAAAGAAAAAGAAAAAAAATACCTATTGCTCGTGACATAGCCAGAATCCCTCCAACACGTGGTGCACCATCCAAAACAAAAACACATCCTCCACTTGCTTCTATCCTAGCAAGTTCATCTGGTCTATTAGGCTGCACGCACAATAAAAATATTAGAACTAGAAATTAAGAGAGATTAAAACAATGAACCACCGATAGAGTTATAGAGTAGTTACAGAAAATACTTCCATAGCATGATTATTGATAGAATTCCTACCTATCCCAATTAGCTCAGTTTAAATAGCAAGTAATAATAAAAATATTAATTTCATCTCACATTTGAAGATATTTTAAACTTGTGCAATTCACCATTAGAATCAAAATTATAATCCCCCGGAACTCTTGGTTACACGATTATCTACCCCAATCAAAGATGTTTGACACATGCACGTCTCCACGTGTCTAAGCATGTATATACATCCACAAGCATATATGCACAAATTTATGAGTGTATGGTGTAGGCCAGTCACGTGTTTATCACAAACCTAGCTCTGTTCTATCTTTCCACTTTCTGATTCTGTCTTTTCTTAGGGAAAATAATAACAATTTTGAACATTCAATGTGCTTGAGGACCAAAACTAGCTATTACATTTGGAACCAGAAATCAGCTGGATAAATGGTCCCTCCACATATGGACCCTACAATATCTAAGCTACTGAGGTCAGTTCTATGAATGTCATGATTGAAAACACATTAATGCATGCCGGTGCTGGATAATGCAACTTGCTATCACGATATACCTTGTGATCAACAGAGAGTGGGATAACGCTACCACTGCAGCAGAGGATGGCACGTGAATCACCACAGTTTGCTGCCACAATGTATTCATCAGTCAAAACCACCGCCGCCGCCGCAGACCCCGAGTAGACCAACCAATTTTGGTTGCAGCTACACTCAAACCTCACACGCCCACATTGACATGTATTCATGGCTAACTCCTCTGTTTTTGAGAAACACCTTTGGAACACTTGTGTCCATGCCTCTTTAAGAATACATTCAACATCGGGTTGTCCTAGTGCTGATGCCCTTGAGCTGCTAGTGCCACTTGAACTTGGTAGTATGGGGCACTCCAAGCGCATCAGTTCTTCCTCCAATATCACATGCATCCAGTCCCTGCACATTATGGCAACCTGAAAATTACAGTCAATTAGATAACGTTACTATTTAACAGGTAAAGAAAAAAAAATGCTTCAAAGGAAATTATTACATAATTATTTAGTTTTCAGATAATATTTTTCTAAAAGAAACACCCCAATCATGCTGTCATTTTCAGTGATCATAAATTTCACTTTAAAATTTGTAGCTCTTCTTTATAGTTTTTGGTTTTCTAGAAAATGGAAACTGTGGCAAGAGGAGATTAGCGATGGTGAAATTTACATGAGCTCCTCCATGTCCATCAAAAACACCAAAGAAATGCACTGGATGACAATGATTAATGGTTGGTGAGCATAAGTTGGTCTGAACAGTCACTGCATCCTCCATTCTCTGTAGCATCCCAGCAACTGCTACTGCTCCAACCACAGGAATCACAACTCCAGGCACATGATTCAAGTTTCTCTCTGATGCCTCGTCTGGATCCTCCTCTGAAGAACCTGTCATAGACAAAGGATAAGCCTGGACAGTGGAATCACCCTGCTGTCGGTTCTGGTGGATAACAACACCCTGGCTTCCCTGCCAGTGATGAACAATGGGAGAAGGATCAGCTCTTTCCATGGAACCACCCCGATGTGGATCCTGGTGAGTAACAACACTCGGCCCTCCCTGTCTGAGATGAACACCAGGAGTAAAGGACAGTGACTCACCACTGGCTGCCGTGACTGCAGCATTCCGCCTTATCTCAATCCTTCTCCGCCTTCTCTCCTGGCATGTCTCACGTGAACAATCACCATTAGCTCTCAGCATTCTGCTATACCTAGGATCTACCTCCACTATGTTCACTTAACTTACCAAAACCTGATTGACATAGCCCCAACTACCTACCTTGTATACAAGCAAAAATCATAACACACCATCCGCTCGCATGTAACTGTATATAAATTTAACTGATGTATCTATAGATAGAAAATTTTTGGAGCGCTGATGCGTTGAAACATAGGAGGGCAAACAAAAACGTGTTAGGTTTGATGCTCCATCTGTATTTAGCGTGGAAGATGCCAGGCTAGCCAATTCTAAAGGTAGCCTGACCGTGCTGCCCAAGCTGCCCGCAAGAGAGGTCTGAACTGTTCTTTCTACATGTGTACTCAGTAATACATTTATGCATTAAATGTTCTCTACCAATTTTTTCAGCTTTTCCTGCCTAATCAATTTATCATATCAAGAGATTTAGAAAATCTCGTCGAAATTTATACTGGCATGTGCAAAGCTAATTCTGATTCTGCAGTAAACGTGGACTAATGACATTCTTCCAGTCCAACCAGATGTCTACAAATATACAGTTGGCCCAACTCACCAAATAATGCCTTCAACCTACATCTGTAGTAGTTAGAAGAAGGCAGCTGTTCTTGGCTGATGTTAATAACAGGTTGGAAAGGGGTTGAGCTAAATTTATGACTCTGACGTTATCAAAGGCGGGCAACCACTGGGTTTGAGAAATAGAAAAAGATTTACTCTGTCATATCAGATGGAACTCAAGGGTCAGGGAAGGGAAGCAGGGAGGAGTAAAATTGGGAAGGTCACATTGTGAACAAGGTGGGGTGATGAATGAGTCTACTTTTCTTTTCTCAATCCAGTGATTCGAAACACATCAAGGTCTATGTTGAATTATGAAGTATAAAAGATGTATGGCTTTTTGGAGAATGAATGTGCGTAGCCGAAACCATAAATCAGTCCAACTGTCTACTGGTAAAGCAAATTAATGCTTATTTACTAAATATATAATCTATCAATTTTCTCTGGAATTTAGTTTAGGATATTGACCATTTAAGAGGAATCATGCTGGTTGTTTTACTTCATAACTATTTATCTACTAGCAATTTCTTAAACCAAGAAACAAAAAATCCTAATAAGGTTTGAATATGCAACTTAGTACCCTCCAGATACATGTCTAATCCATCAAAAGTTGCTTGCCAATTATTTCCTGACCATTAATTGATATAAATCAATTATACTCGTGTTAAAAAAAAAAATTCACTTGAACTTGTAGAGATTATATATGAGCAAAAATTCCCTAAACAGAAGGAGGTAGTGGTAATGCAAACTAATAAATTCCTAAACATACGATAACTCTACATTTGTACCTATAGGTTGATTTAGAAGCTAACACATGAGGATTTCATTTCATTAATAGAATTGTTGAACAGTTTACCAAATTGACCTAGCATAAGTAAACTTAGTAGCCTCATTAATTTTTGATTTTCCACTAGCAGGGGCTCTTACACGATCGGCAGCACTTCCATGAATAACCACTGGTATGAAATGTTCTTATTGTTAATTGAGTATCCTCTAGATTTTCTACTCAATCTGAATCAAAATTTTACAAACATGTAATAATGCTTTTACTTTTTAATATATATATGAAACTGAATTGTTCAATCTCATTTAGAGAGAACTAGCTCAAATCCGTACAAGGCACTCACATGTCAAAAAAAGTAGAACCAAGAGTTCATTTTATTGAAAAAAAAAGGAAATAAATAAGAAGCAAGATACGATTAGGTTCTAGAGCTTTCATAAATTAAACATATTGAAAGGATGCAATATCGAGATGAGTACAGGAATATATTTATGAGCTATAAAATCCACCCATACATATCAACAAAGAGCTAAAAAATAAGCATTACTTCCAGTAAATTTGAGGTTTAGTTAATGAATCATCCATTCGATCCATCATAAACATCTACGGGATATGCAATAAAATCCTCGGCAATCACTTTAAACGATGCTAGTTCTAGTTTATCTCTTTATCTTCTAACATGTTCTACTGCATTGCTCTTGTGAAGGTGATCTTTTTTAAGTCTATTCAAAACACGTCCCCACCACCTAAGTCGCATTCCTTAATTTGTCCTCAACTAGTGACACTTCCATTATTGTTATATTTTTTCACTTCTAATCTTATTCATTTTAGTATAGCAGCACATCCATCTTAAACAATTCATTTATGCTACATTCATCTTATGAGCATTTGGTTATTTTATATTAATTCATATCGATGAGTAAAGGATTTCACTCCAACAAATTTGTTTAAATAACCTTTTTCAAAGAAAAATGGTAAATACTTGATAAAGAAAATATTCCTACTCCAAACTCCTATATAATCTTTAAAATTTGTAAGGCATTGTTCCCATGAAAATGTCATCCAAAATACCAACAAAATGCTTGAAAATACCTTTTATCACTGGTCAATTCTCTATGTATTCCAGTTTAGGTATGCAAAGAAAGAGAAGAAAATAGTGAAAGTGTATGTAAAGTTTTTGAAATATGATATTAGGAACAAAATATGATGTTATATATAGAAAATAAGAATGGTAAACATATATCATGCAGCTTGAAAATAAAGTAAAATCTTTTAAGCGGTCGATGTTAATACAAGTAATAAATGCCGGTAACCGTTGATGATGAGAACAGGAAAATAGTTGACATGTATTGGAAGGCAAATGCTTATTTTGTCCAGATCTGACAAAATGATTGACCAATAGAAGATATTATATTTTAGATTACGACACAATGTGCTCGAATGTTGGTCATTCAATTTTTTCTATATATAGCATCCCCTATCTCGCGCGATTCAATAGCAATTTCACGTGATAAATCTCATCTATTTCGATAATAATTGCACAAGCCTTTTCCTTCTCTAAAATCGATCATTTATTTTCTACATCACAACCTGTTAATTTTCATGCTTACACTTCACTTTATTCTAAAACCTAATATCGGCAAACATGTATTATGTTATTACGTCTCAATACAACAAAGCATCCACAATTGTTTTTCATGTTCTACGGATCCAGATGGTGGGATCTTTTTTACGTCATTAACCAATGCTAATTCTTTCTTTTATTCTCATTGCAATTTTTGTACCCACTGTTGCTTGTTCAGTTTATCTTCAATGTGAATATTATGGGTACCCTGTGAATTGTAATCATAATTTCCATTGTTTAAAAAAACTAACCAAGAAATCATAATATCCATTGTTTAAAAAAACTAACCAAGACTTATGCCTTGAATCCCGTCCATGTGAGGCTTACGCCTCCACTTGGGTGTTAGCCTGCTTGTCAAGCATGTTTTGTTCATTTAATTGCCGTACTTATTTTTAGATTTATTTCTTTATAACCTAAAATGTCTACGGGTTTTTTACCTTCTTTTTCCTGGACAAATGGAAGTAAAACAAATTTGAGAGGAAAATAAAAACCTTGCAATCTGATCTGATAGGGGAGGAGAATATAGGAGTTTTGCAAGCGTTGTAAAACAATGTGGAATTAAATTTAGACACCCTTGTCCTTATACCTTAGCTCAAAATGGAAGAGTAGAAAGAAAGCACGTGCATGTAACGAAAACAGGACTGACCCTCCTAGTTCAAGCCAAAACGCCTTTAAGATACTGATGAGAGTCATTTCAAACAACAACATACCTCATAAATAGAATGCCTACTCCCACACTCAAAATGTAATCCCCATTTCAAGTCTTATACAAAAAGAAAGTTGTCTATGAAGCACTCAAAACATTTGTGCGTGCTTGTTATCCCTGCTTAAGACTTTATCAAGCACACATTTTAAGCTTCCACTCGACCAAATGTGTCTTCCTTGGCTACAGTGAGTCTCACAAAGGTTACAAGTGTCTAAGCTCAACAGGAAAAGTGTACATCTCAAGACGTGGTATTCGATGAGTCTGAGTTTCCTTTCGAGTCTTTATTTACTACACAAAAGGAGTAAAATTCTGCTATACCTGGAACAATAGTGTCATGTTTTCATTTTCCTCATCAACCAAACAACTCAATTTCTGCTCCAAATCATCAGCTAAATAACTCAACTTCTGCTCCAAATCTTACTGATACAACTCCCCTTGATGCTACCCAAGTTATGCATTGCCTGCCTCCTAGCTTAAGTGACAAATGTCAGCCTGACAACAATAGAAAAGAGAATAAAATTCTCCAAGAGCCAGCCAATGATATCAATAAGCAATGTGAGGAGACAGAAGCTGAGTTGCCACAAGATTATGAAATATTTGAACCAGACAGCAATATTGATCACATAAATAATCTACAGTCAGTCCCTATTGAGTTGAGGCAGAGGCACAAGCAAAAGATCAATGATCAACCACATCATACCATGATTACCGGAGGAAAAACTAGAGTGTTCAAACCGAAAGTCCATACAGGCCAGTCGACTGAATATAAACCCATTTGTTTCCAACTACAATTTCATCACCTTGAAACAGAACTCGGATGGGTTTACTTCAAAGGTTCAAGGCAAGACTGGTAGCAAAAGGATTTCATCAGACCCCTGGAATCGATTTCTATGAAACCTTCAGTCCAGTCATCAAACCATCCACTCTAAGAATTATCCTTACCCTTGCAGTCTCTAAAGGATGGAACATCAGGCAAGTGGATATCAACAATGCCTTCCTGAATGGAGAACTTGAAGAGGTAGTGTATATGAATCAACCTGAGGGATTTATAGATAGCTCAAAACCAACTCATGTGTGCAAACTAGAAAAGACCATTTATGGACTAAAGCAGGCACTTAGAGCCTGGAATGACGAGCTGAAATCTACACTAATAAGCTGGAAATTCAAGCAATCAAGAGCTAATATGCATAATGAAACTCAGATCATATTTGCTCATCTATATAGATGATATAGTGATAATGAGGAATAACAAAGAGTTGCTGCAAAGTTTTATAGATGAACTAAACCGAAAATTTGCACTCAAAGATATGGGACAGCTCCACCATTTCCTAGGGATTGAAGGATTGAAGTGTGTTGAGTTACTCAAAAAATTAGAGCTCCAAAATGTAAAGTCTTGTCCTACTCCCATCATCACTCGCAAAAGTATGTCTATGTCTAAAACTGATGGAGAAACAATGAAAGATCCTTCAACTTATAGAAGTGTAGTAGGACTACAATATCACACACACACACACCAGACCATATATCACATTTGCTGTAAATAAACTAAGCTAATTTCTGCAATCACCAACATCAACACAATGGCAGACAGTGAAAAGAGTGCTAAAATATCTGAAAGGAGCCATAAATCAAGGGTTGTGGATACAAATAAGTGACAGCCTAACATTGAATGGATACTCAGATGCAGACTGGGCCTCTTGTCCGGATGATAGAAGATCTAGAGCTAGTTACTGCATCTATTTGGGGGATATTTTGATAGTCTGGTCATCAAAGAAGCAGCATGTAGTTGCTAGATCAAGCACAGAGGCTAAATATAGAGCTCTTGCATAGGCGGCTTCAGAAATTGCTTGGATTCCGTCACTGTTCAAGGAGCTCGGGCTACCACAAGTATCAATTCCAATCTGTGGTGTGACAATATGAGTGCTAGAGCCTTAGCAGCAAATCCAGTGTGTCATGCCCGAACAAAACACATCGAGCTGGATATTCACTTTGTTAGAGACAAAGTGCTTGGAAAAATATTAGAAGTAAAATACAGTCCTTCTTCAGACCAAGTTGCAGATTTACTAACCAAAGGTCTATCTCATTCAAGATTCAATATCCTAAAGGACAAGCTTGGAGTTACAATGGTACCGTCCAGCTTGAGAAGGGGTGTTAAGATAAGCCAACCTTCAGCTCATCAAACTATCAGTTAATCAGTTTATCACCTCTGTTTCCTTATCTGCTTATCAGAAATTTGTTACACCAAAAATACCGGATTATACTTGCAGGAATTCTGTTATCAGTGGGTTACAATCACAATCCATAATTCCAAGAAATTGCTCCAGCTGTGTATATTCTAGAATACACTTGTAACTTATTCTTCCAAGTTTATCATCATTGTAATGTGTATAAAATTCTCAGCTGAGGCTGCTGTAATTGAGTTGAAAATACAGAGAAATATAGATCATATTTCTTAACTAAGTTTCAGTTAAATATTCAATATCTTAGAGCTGCGCATAAATATCCAGTGTTGATAATCTAGACATCGATTTGTTTTGGACTTTCGGCAAAATTTCCAAAAGTGATAATAATCAGTGAGGAGTGCTGTTGAATTAACATATCACCTGTTAGACAAATCATGTGGTTGTCTCTCACCCTCGCCTGCACTACCCCTCCTTTTGCTGTGCTCAATTCTCTGCACGAAGCATTCTTGTTCCTACTGCTTCCTCTGTCAACGGCTGTTTAAAGTCGACTGGTCTCTTGATCTCACAAGGTCCTGACCTGATTTTCCCTTGAGAGCTGATAATGCTAAACCAGTTGCAGTATTGCAAACTTACCTCTTTTTAACATTTTTCTGTAACCTCATGGGCATCAATTTTCTCAGTCCACGCACAAGCCAAGTCTCTTTGTTGTGGGGTCTCTTACCTCTTTTTAACATTTTTCTGTAATAGACCCCAGAGAATTGGCTTGGAAAATTGATAAGGTTATGTCTCGTTGGGGCGTTTCGTCGAACGGTTGGAGGTTGTTGTTTCGATGACCACATGCTGACAAAGGCATGGTGGCATTTCCTTAAACACCTGGAGACCAGAGAGTAACTTTGCAGGCGAAGGGTGTCGTGTGGTCTTTTGGTCAGCAGCTGATAGGTTGCTCTTCAGATTTCCTCAATGTAATGGTCTTTCAATCTTTGGTAATTTGGCGTGTTTTGCGAATTTTAACCTTAAATATATCATCTGGCCCAAACCTTGTGGAGCCATTTCATGGACTTCTGCAGGGCTGTCAATGGGCCGAGACAGCCCGGCTTTGGGCTCAACTTGGCCCAATGGACGAGCTGACTCGTGCTCGCTTTGGGGGGATCCGAGATTGGATTTCAGACCTTTTAGGCACAGTACTGTTTCTAGTCGAGTTAATGGTCGAGACAGAGGCTTCAACAACGTGGGACTTCTACTAAAAAAACTGTGGATCCCAACTTTCATGTTCACTTTTTGACCTGGTCTGCAAGCTACAATGCCTCACACTGGTAAAAATTACACCCTTTGTCACTCAACTATGTTTAATAACATCAAAACAATTGAAAAAGAAATCATCTTGCCAATTGCCAAATGGAAAATTAAAAAAATAATCTTCATTAAAAACTTTAATGTCTTTCAGGCTGAATTCACTGAGTTGCATCTCTATGTAGTTTTACCAGGTTAAATTTTGGCTCATGTGCCACTTGCTGCAGAATGAAGTTTTCACTTAACATCAAGAAATGAGAATATCAGATTGAATTTTCAATTTGCTGAATGAGTAATTATCACTACAGTTCAATTTATAACTTTACTGCTTTTGTTGCTACCACCCCCAAATTTATCAGTGACTCTATAGTTTCTTACAGTTGGCTCCTAGTACTTAAAGTGTGTCGTATAATTTACAAATGGTATGATATTGTGGACGTTTAATGCATTTTTGTACACCTGAAAGCAGCTATAACAGAAAGTATCCCTGCTTCATGGCTGATGGATAAGTACTGGAGTAGCTTAGACGTGCTCTCTGATTCCACTTTTGAGTTGAATTACGTAATTTATTCATTTCTTAAACACACATTGCAGATGGTTATACCAATTATTTTCTCCATGATTTTTGAATCTTGTAATCTCCAAATGAACGAGAATTCGTCAGCCTTTATGTTATGATGTGTGGCAGCCAAGAAAAATTATTTTTACAGTAAAGTAACTTGCATTTTTTTCTTGCTGCATTGAAATCTCTTCATATTTATCCACCTCTTAAGTCAAATCTTTATTTTCTAGCCCATGTACTGGGATTTTCACCTTTTAAAAACAGAATTGAAAAAAAATAAATGTAAAGCTAGTTTTCCATGAAACTTCTAATAGTTGATGCGAAAGTAGAAATCTGCCAAGAGACTGTCCAAACCATGAGCACATCCTGTCTTCAAAAGGCATCTGGAACGCTTATATATGACTGGAATACCCCCATCTTAGTCTCATTACCAATTGCACAGTCCCCAATCCTCCTCCCTCTATATTTTTTTCATATTCGATCTTCCTTCTCTTCGGGTTAAGCAGCTGTTTAACACTGAAAAAGAACTTTTCACATTTTGCTTTTTGGTTGTAATGATCATCTAATTTAATAGGTTGAAATTGACGATGTTGTTGCAAGAATAGAGAAAACCATTTCATGTGATAACAAGGGGTGAAACATGGGGATCTTACAAACATCTCCTTATTGAGGAACATCCTGAATTCATGTTAAACATTAGACAACATAATTTATACTGGTGGTAGCCAAGTGATCATTATCGGGCTTCTTACCCTATGTAACCCATCTTTCCATATCAAAGATCCAAATTCTGGAGCTGTTTGCCTAGATTTTGTAGTGAAAGTAATCTTGTAAGATAGTTTCTCAAGTCTGCTGTTGAAATTCAGTCTCGCAGGTTCAACCTTCAAAACTGCACCCTTAAGTGGTGAAATTACAGCATGGTAGCTTGAATTTGGAGGGCCAACATTGGTGACTGTTCTGCGTAGGGTCACAGATGTGACGTTTGCTGTCTCCGGGAACACAACCGAGATGGCAGGGTAGTTCAAATCCCCAGGATTGCGAAGAGAGTGTCGGCAAGTTCTGTTGGAGAATTTCTCAAATACTACTAATTGGGAGGGTTCCAGACCTTGTGTACACAGGAAGTCAAAATAATCCTGTGCTCCAATGTCATAAATCAAGCCGGGGTCAAGAGCTTTCACTGGATTTACGTGTCCTGCACCATGGTCATATGGTGAGGAAGGTCTGGCTGTTGAGGCATCTATCAGAGGATTTTGGTTGTTGTCGTGAATGTAAGCTGTTGTCATCAATGCAGATTTAATTGCAGCTGGACTCCAATCTGGATGCTTGGACTTGAGCAGTGCTGCAATGCCACTAACATGTGGGCATGACATGGAAGTTCCAGACAATATATTGAACTTCGTTCTTCGATGGTCTGTAGGTAAACTCGATGGTCCCAAATCTCCAGTCCAAGCGGCAAGAATGTTCACTCCTGGTGCCACCAAATCAGGCTTCAGAATCTCTAGTGACAGGATATTAGGTCCTCTGGAGGAAAAAGCGGCCACCACTGGAGATGGCCTAATTCCTAGCTTGGTCCCGAGGAATGCTAAAGTTGCAGTAGCATTTCTACTTTTTGTAACATAATGCTTGATCGTTTTTCCTTCGGTTTCACCAACTGCAATTGCCGGGAGAAGATGACAATCTGCTACCAGCTCCTCCCCATTGGCTGCAGTGTTCGCCAAAATCATGCCTACTCCTCCAGCATTTTTCACCACCTGTCCCTTTTGAACTCGGGGACTAATTCCACGATCGCATATCACAATTTTTCCTGCTGCAGAACGACCAAGGGTTCCTTCTAAGCACATTGAACTTGGTGTGGGAATGGTTGAGTTACTTCCATGATAGATTAAAGGGTACTGCTTTTTTGTGGAAAGGTTTATTCGGCCTTTGTATAGTGAAGCTCCAGTCAGATATTTGCCTGTCCCGAGCTTAATAGTAGCCGGGAAATCTCTATCCATTGTGCTGGCTCCAACTGTAGTGACCCATGGAGAAACATTCGTGAGGCTAATGGGATCTGGTCCCCCATTTCCAGCCGAGCAAGAAACAAAAACTCCCTTCTCCATAGCCCCAAAAGCTGCAATGGACAAACTGTCCCGATGATAAGATGAAACTCCACCACCTAAAGAAATGGACAAAACATTGACTCCATCAGCCACGGCTTGATCAACTGCAGAGAGAATGTCTGAGCTAAAACACCCTCCAACCCAGCAAACTTTATAAGCTGCAATCCTCGCTCCAGGGGCCATCCCTCGGGCTGTACCATAAGCATAACCCAAAAGGTTTGCACCAAGAACTGGAGCACCGGCAACTGTTGCCGCAGTATGGGTGCCATGGCCGTCTTGATCTCGAGGCGATTTATACTCTTCTTGTTCATTAATTTTGCCTGAAGCTGCCTCATACCCACGGTAAAACACTCTAGCTCCCACTATCTTTCTGTTACAGTGATGTTTAGTGAAACCGCGACCTACATCACACGTGCCTTTCCAGTGAGCAGGAACCTGTCTCATAGAGCTATCATTGAAGCTCGGGCTCTCGGGCCATATCCCGGTATCCAGCACGCCTACAATAACATCATGAGCAGATATTTTATGAGACCATACATGCATTCCATCTTCCTGCTCGAGCCCAAGGAACTTAGGACTTCTAGTGGTGTGTAACTGGTATACAATCTCGGGGAAGACAGCCACCACACCGTTTTGTTCTTGCAGCATCTCAGCTTCTTCTTCACTAAGCTGAGCAGCAACTCCATGAAATGCAGTCTGGTAAGTGTAAAGCACCCTTTCATTATCTGTATCTTCTTCTTTTTCGGGTTTTGAAGCTACTGATTTTATCATTGACGCGTACCATTGTTTATGGTCACTGAATTCTTCTGGTTTTGCCCACTTATCTACTTGTATTATGTATGTTTTCTTTGTTGATGGGTTGTTATTGGTACATGAAACTAGGGTGATGAAAAGAAAGGTGGACACAAGAACACACAATCTTCCTGAAATCCTTACCATTTCTCTAGGCAAAAAGAAAAAAAAAATGAAGGCAAAATTGGGTTGAAGAACCAGAGATTTGAAGTGAAAATAGGAAAATGCAGAGAGTCCTTTACTCAGTCATCTTGTGTAGGTTATAAATGTGGTGGTTGCTCCATGAATGCTATTTTGTATTGTATTTAGTACAATTGAATAGGGAGGGTCATTGCGTACAATTATTTAATGCTTTCTTTTTTACTTTGGCTAAATTCCTTTAGGGGTTCTCAACCTTTCCTAAGAGTGACATCAATGTATCCAACCTTTAGTTTGTGCCATCCCGTGTCCCCAACCTTCAACATTTTGCACACGGTGTCGAACTTGATGGAGAACATCTAAATAGACTGTAAAAAGCCACACAATAGACACGTGATAAATGTTTGGACTTTGAAGCGTATATTGTCCAAAACTAATCTCCCTCCACTTTCAATACTACTTTTTCATGACTTGTTACTTTAAAAGAACAAGTATTTAAAGTGAAGGGAGATTATCTTTTGACAATTATACTAATCAATCATTTATCAAGTGCCTATCCGTGACTTCTTACAGTCTATTTAGATGTTTTTTTGTTGATTGGGACACCGTCTGCACATTATTAAACGGTTGGGAACACGTGGTGGCACTAACTAAAGGTTGGAGACATAGATGTCACACTTAGAAAAGACTGGAGCTGGAGGAATTTATCCTTTCAATCTTGGACTAGTTTACTTTAATTCCAGCCCACTTTACTACTTAATGCTAAATTGCTATCTAGTGACACGCTGCCACCAAATGCAAAGTAATAGTGACTGCTGTTCAATCGGTGACACATTGAACAATAATTACAGCAAAAGATTCCAAACAAAGCTGTGCTGGGCTCTTCAATGTTTGTGCCCACCCCAATAAAAAAGTTGATTAAAAGCTGTCAAACGGTAGAAATTATTTAATGTTGATCTCATCCTCAAGTGAAGCCAGCACACTGAGATTCAAGCTTTAGCTTAATTGGTTAGGATAATTCAGATTCTATTCTAGCATAGAGATGTGGGACAACACTGAGAAACTCAACAATTTCGGCAAGAGGGGTTCTGCTAACCAATGTGGATGCAATTTCTAGGCGCAAGGGGTGGTTTAAAAATACCGTCTCTCGTAAAATTATAAGATCGTGTATAAAGATCAACGTTTTGTCGAAAGACCATTAAGTGGACTGAGACAAAGTCGAAAGACTATACAAGTGGACCGAGGCAAAGTATTTAATTCGATATAATTAAATGATCCTGCTGGTGAGATGGGCTTCCATTCTGTATGAAGCTAGCTGTATCAAATTCCACCAGCTGAAAAAATTACCATAAATGTTTGAGGTTATTGAGGCAGTTCATGTGGTCCCTAACTATTCTATTCACAAGATGCCTGCTAAGGGAAAAAAATCTGATAATGTAATTTTAGGGTTTTGTGGTTCTGGGGAAGGAAAAATATTTCAAATAAGCAGGGCTACAGCCAGGTCCAGCCCCAGCCCAATGAAAAAAATTTAGTAGAAAAAAAAAATTAAAAAAAATTCTTGTGTAATTTTATTTTATTTTTACGTATTAGCCCGACCTGTATTCCGGTCTTGGATCCGTCCCTACTTCTAGGTCATCGATTGGCAATGGTTAGTGTCATTGAGTCCTTAAAAAAGGACGGATTGGTTCAATGATCGGTATATTTTAACTGAATAAATGTGCCTTTAAAATCTCTTTATAAACTAACGAGTACTTGGTTACTATGTTCCATTATTGGTCATGCTTTTCTTGTAAAGTAGCAAAGCAACACGCTTAACTCTTCTAGAACCTTAAATCTCACTAGTTGCTCTTTCACACTACGTCTACTATTGGGATTTACATGCATGTTCCGCATAAGCAGATCGGCATCTTAGATAGTTTGTACCGGATTAGCAAGTGGACAGAACGAAGTGAAGAAGCAAAGATTCTTTTTTTTTTTTTTCCCTTTTTTTGGTGAACGAACTCAAACAAAACAAAATTCATGGTCGAAAGGTGACAAGAGGTCACATCTTTTTGTAAATCGAAAATAGTAGAAGCCAAGAGGAAATTAGTCTGTATTACTATACGTAAATGGGCATATTGAAACGAGAGGATGGATGTAATCATGACTTGAAAAAAGTTTGTTGTTGGGTAAATGTAAATTTCTCACCTAATTAACCTAAAGTAATTAATGTAATTATTGTTAGAGCACCAATTTAAATGACCATATTTGATAAATTCAATTAAAATAAATTACCCGACATTGTATTAAGTAAATTTATTATTTCATGTCATATGGTTATCACATGGATTGGTGTTTGGCAACAGTGATACTAAGTAACATTATTCATTTGAAAAACGCCAATCTCTCAATCTTTATGTCTCACTCACAGTCTTCTTTCCATTGAGTTGAAGGTTGTTCAATGCCTACATAACTTGTAATAAATACCGGCATTTAAAGCCATAGAGCAATGGACTTCGTGTAAGATAGCAAAACCGCCTTCCATCTTGGTTGATATTTACAAAATGCTATGTGGATCTCATTCAAAATGACATTTGATTGTCATTTAATTGACCTCTAAACTTACTAAACAAAATGTTATATAACATAACTGATTCTAAGCATGGATTTAGATTGTAATTAATTGATAGGTAATCTTAAATTAAACTTATCAATTCAGCTAAACTGGCACTTAATACCAATTGTTCTCTCTAGCATTACTCAACAAAATATGATGTAATACATACGGTGTTATGCATTGGTCTAGGTGGCGTACATGTTGGATTCATTATCGGTCAAGGACACATTTTATCTACATATTTCGGATAACTTATAATTATTACTTATTATCCACATATTCTGTAAAACTCAGAACTAATAATTACTTAAATTTTAAATAATCACTTCTCTAACATGCACTCAGATAACCTTCAATTAATTTCACTTAATTGTCACCTGAGTTAACATTTATTGTTCTATGTAGCATTGCTCAGTATACAAAATGTTATGCAGAACAATTGGTGATAAGCAACCTATATGGCAATTAATTGATAAATCTTCTTAAATAGGACATACATATTTCCCTATATTTAGTCCCCGTTTGATCCCAATTTGGGGGGTAAAATGTATTTTGGTTTTAATAATTTTTTGAAGAATGTATAGTTAAAAAGTAAGGCAAAGTTTTTGAAATACATGTAT
This sequence comes from Fraxinus cuspidata, assembly GCA_903798385.1. Taxonomy (NCBI): domain Eukaryota; kingdom Viridiplantae; phylum Streptophyta; class Magnoliopsida; order Lamiales; family Oleaceae; genus Fraxinus; species Fraxinus cuspidata. The sequence goes on from CAIGRP010043422.1 coordinate 20,599, forward strand.
AATTATTTTATAAGAGAATGTATGACTGAAAATGAGTTTTAAAAAAATAGGGCTCAAACGTATATTTAAAATAATCTATCAATCCATTTCACTTAATTAACACGTGGATGGATGCTTAGAACCAATTAGACTAGTAGAATTCCTCGAACATTTTATAATTAATAGAGTAGGTACGTCATAATTAATCATAAATCCATTGCATGTTATGAAAAATCAAAGCTATTTATGTTAAGATTATTATACAAATAATCAATTTATTAAAATGCATCACGATTTCATTAGATAATGAATTAGGAGAATCCTTGCCATCTAAATCGATAATTATCTTTACTAATGATGAATATCGTTATTTGATATAAACAAACTATGGTGATGAATTTATGTTTTTTGATAACCTTCGAGGAATAAAATGAAATATTACCTGAATAGCCATTTGTAATATTAATAATTGACACAACTTCGGGGGTGGCCGAGTTGGTGGAGTAGGTGAGCGTGGAGACCGAAGATTACGAGTTCGAATCCCTTGCAAACACTTCCTCGGTCAAGCCCGTCGCACAAGGCTTGCCTAGTGCGGTTTATCTCTCCTGTGTGGTTTGCGGGCTATTACACATGGAGCGAGGTTTACCCAGTGCGCACTCACGAGTAGCTGCTGCGGGTTCCTATGTCAACAAAATAAAAAAATAAAAAAAAATTGACACAACTTCATAAGGGGGTGTTTGATGTATATTTAAGAAAAGAATGCATTTTATGATGTGATGTGTGAAAAATATGTGGTTAAAAAATAAGGAAAAATTTTGAATTTACGTGTAATATATTTTATTGAAAAATGTGTAGTTAAAAATGAGTTTTGAAAGAATGAATTTTGAGAAGAATATGGATCAAACATGGCCTTAACAATAAATCAAAGAATAATTGTCACAACTCCATGGACAATGAATCAAGGAGCAATGGCCACCTAAACTGGTGATAAGATCTACTAATGATGAATAACATTACTCGATAAGAATAATAAATGATTAAATTTTGATTATGATCATTTTTAGGAATAAAATGAAAGATAACATGAATGGTCTTTTTTCATATATGTTAATAATTGCCACACATCTATTGAACAATGAATTAGATGATTCTCAAGGTGTCCAAATATTTGCCTCTATTATGTATGTCAATCTTTGGACACCTAACTTTAGAAAAACTTCAACTTTGGATTAGACGGATAATTGCACATTGTATGTGTGCTGTTGTTGAAACAATTACATTTCTTCCCATATCAAAAGGGTAGTCGAAATTTGAAGGTTTTTTTAAAATAATGCAGGTTTCAGCTTCCAGTGACGTTGTGTATCAAGTGGGGGATCGAGTGACAAAAAATACGGTCGACATGGAGAAAAAAAAACTTGCACATGCAACCAATTTCAAGTGGGCATACTTTCGTATCAACATGCTTTAGCAATCACATGTAAGAATGAACTAGAGACGTACAATTATTGTTCAGGCTACCAAATGAAAGAATCATATTTGGCCATGTGCCAAGGGACCATCAAGCCACTCAGTGATCAAGAACATTGGACATTGCCCGATAACATTGGAAGGAAAGAAATACTTCCTGCAGTTAAAAAAAAAAAAATGACAATTGGGGAGGTCGAAGGAAACTAGGTGTCGTTCAGAGCAAGAAGGAACTCAAAAACACAGTGCGGAATCTATGGAGGTAAGGGACATGATCGTAGGACTTGCAAGCAACGCTTGCCGATGAAACAATCTGTTAAGTGGAAGCAGAAAATTTAACTCAAGTAGATATCTCGTGACAAGATGAAAGTACAACCTAAATGACACTAATGAGACCTAGATGAAGAATGTAAAATGAAACACATGCAAGTCACCTTGCATTTCATTGGACAGTAATTATCACTAGAGTTGTCAATCGAGCAGGCGCGATCTGTATCATTTTCTTGATCAACTGGATAATCTTGATTTCATTCAACAGTTGTATACTTAACTACAATTATACGTTGATTGATATCTCCATGAGAAAGGGAGATGCATTCTTTCCATTTCTGTAAAACATATATTTGATACACATAAAACATCATGTTTTACAATTCATCTCACTCAGTAGTAGTGCCATAAAGTCCATACACAAAAAAGAGATGCAGAAGCCTCGTTTCAGCATCCGAATCTGTGAGCAGCGCGAAGATGGAGGCCTCCATCTATCTGCAGTGTTAGCATTGTTCTGTAATTGACAGCTTTCTTTTCATCATTCATCTTAAACGAGAAGACACCGAGCAGCACAGCAGCAAATATTTTCATCTGCCAGTAGGCAAACTCTTTTCCAAGACAGATTCTTGGTCCTGCCTGCATACAGAATTTACATTCACTACATGAGTATGATGTTCCACTCTTTTAAGTATAGTATTCAAGAATGCAATTATATTCATGCATGCATGAAAAAGAATAAATTTGGAGACAATGTAAAAGCAGAGAAATAAAATTTAGCACTGGATATGCCACCACAATAGATAGTGATTGTGAACCTTTTTTTTTTTGTTCCTACCTGAAAAAAAGTACTAAGGTTTCTGGCAATGTCGTCTTCTTGTTGGTCGTTATTTGGGGATCTTTTTTTTTTTTTTTCAATTCTATACTAGAGCTTTATGTCAGCATAATTTGTTTAGAACACTGTGTACTCATCCCAACAGATGTGAGACAACAGAGGATGTCGGGGGTGATTGTTGGAGACTAAATTTTAATAAATAATATGTTTTTAACAGTTTAAACTTTCATATGGATTAGTTCAATATGATATTAGAGTACGTGTCTTAAATTTAAGTCTCACTACACCTATTTATTAGAAATGTACGTGCAGGACTTTGATAAGAAAAAAGATTCCGGCCTACGTATGAGATAGCGTCTTGAAAACAAAATTTAAATAAATGAACGTTTTTCCCAAAGGAAGAGTGTACAAGAAACTTACTTTTTTTAAGCAAAACGACGATGTGGTATTTTATTATAATAAAAATAACAAAAACTGAGCTTACTTGGAAGGCTGTGAATTTAAAAGAGCTTTCTTTCTGGAAGACACCGTTTTCATCTAACCATCTCTGGGGCCGAAACCCTTCTGCATCATCGCCCCATAAAGATTTCATTCTTCCCATTGCCCATGGTTGGTAAAAAATCAGGTTTCCTTTCTTCACGCTGAATCCATCCGGTAAAGTATCATCCGAAAAACACATCTTCCCATCCTGGTACATAAAATATTTAAATTATCAAACAAGAATAAGAATGAAAGATAAGTTGTATGAAAAGTATCAAAATTGTAAATGAGATCAAACGTTTATATACATGTCAAGCTGGAATCAAATTATTTATTGTTGGAAAATTGGCTTTAATTAGTGGGTTTGACCAATTATTTTAGTGGTTTCGTTAGTTGAACAAAAGATTTCTTTGACCGAGTATATTCTACTCCATAAGTAGATTAATGTAATGTTGTTATTTTCTCAAAACCAATTTAGGGTGAATGATAAACTAAGGCAAAAAAATGACCACTTAAAATTGAAATAAATTGAAATTGGAAAATGACAATCCCACGTGGGAAAACTAGAAGAATAGAAATCACTTTATATTACTCAAATTTGTGACTTAGGTTTGGGTCCCAAGAAATACTAATAGTCTTTGAAGGGGAGATGACCTACATGCTAATACGTTTAGCCAAAGCCCACATATGCGCCACCGTCCGACTCACAACTTTTAACTTTTCAACTTTTATATATAGGTCCTCATACCCCGAATTTTATTTATTCCAAATCAATTCCAATTCTCTCTCTTGCAAATTATATTCCTTATTTCTTGCATTATTCCATATTTTGCACTTCGGTTTCGAATATTATTTTTGTGCATTTTAGTCCTCCAGTTTTAGATAGATAAAAAATGTTAGTAGGTTCGTCGATCTTATAATTTGGAATGTTATTATTACAAGTCGAGGTCGTCGTATTTTGAATGACGAGTGCTGGAAGATCGTCACATCCAATACGAGACATTATCATCTTAATGAGAAAGAGTCGAAACCATTATCATTTTATAAGTTGGTATTCTGCCCAACTGTTTATTAATCGCAAAAGATTATTTTCAAAATAAATTATTACATGGTAAAATCATTATTTTCCAACATTTATTACCTCGGGGACAACAGTATAAAGTCTGAGAGTTTCTGTTATGGCCGCATGGAGAAACTGCATTTTGTCCAATGCTTCTTCAGTAATACTGTTTGCCATTTCATCGACGCTCGTATTCTTTTGAAGTTTTGTCACTTCTCTCACTTCTTTTGCAACCTTTTCTTGTATGAGAGAATGTTTGCACATCATGTGAAAGAACCAGGAATGAGTGCTTGCCGTTGTATCCTTCCCAGCGACTATAAAACTTAGTATTATGTCTTTCAGGTACTTTGGATCTGTTTCACTCATATCAAGAAGTCTTGACAAAATATCTCCTTTATTCAGCTGTCATTAGAAACACCCAGAAATCTGTTTGTTATGGATTAAGCCCTATTCCATTTATGAGAAAAAAAAAAAATCAAATCGGAAATATGAGAAGCCCGTATATATTTATAGTGGTTTGCCCTCAACGTGAGTGTTACGGCCACATGCCTTACCAGGTTTTCTCTATAATGAACAAAGCTGTGCAAAAAAGATCTTACGGCTCTTTTGTCACACAAAAACAGAGATAGGCTTCACTGTCCAACCAAATCCGTTAGAATGTTATGGAGTTCAACTCACCGACAGGTGATCATTTGGCTTGTTCACTTGTTCGATCTTGTTTCGGATGACTTTGTAAACGAATTCATTAACCATTTTCAAACAATTTTTCAATTTGGCCTCTGATCCAATGTTAAAGATCTGTTTGATTGGCCAGGATATATCAACATAACGGTAAGCGGTCAATTCACTTGCTTCATCAAAAGCCTTGGAAAATTGAGTCCCTTACTCGTTTGTTCCACGCATACTGTCTAAATCGACACCAAGTACAACCTAGTAAAAACTGAGTTCAAAGTGGATTTCATGATCAGATCCTGAGAATTTAGAGACGTCATTAGTATCTGATGAAAGGATCCTGATATAGTTTTATAATGGTATATGAGGATATTTACTTGAATATCTATGATCTGATTTGAGGCTATAGCTTCAGAAACTGTTCCAGTAAATTTTGCTGCATTGGTTTTGAAGACGGCACTGCTAAAATCCCTCAGGTTTCGGGTTGAGAATACGTAACTTGACATTTTCCTCTGTCGTCTCCACCTTTCTCCATCAACTGTGAAGATCCCATCACCCGGGAGATCTTTCAACATGTTATGGTGGTGCCAGCCCTGCAAAAACTGATCTTCTGTATTAGAAATCGAAAAAGCGAAACATTCAACCTCAGGATACTACTCATGACACAATCCTTGTAAGCAATTAAGCCCCAATCCCGACTTACCAGAGTGACAGCGGTAATAAAATAATCAGAAAAGAAGCAAAGAGGACAAAAATATTTATAGTCATCCACCCTCAGTGTGCGCATTACTGCCTCTCACACACACGAAAAAAAAGGTTCCTCCTCACTTCATTTAGTAGGAAAAATAGACCAAAATAAATAATTCGTGGTCAAGGGGGTTAAGTATGTAGAAATATTAGGTTCCATAGTAGTTTTCTTTTCTTTTAAGGGGTTTTTAGATTTCTCTTCCTTCTTCTTCAAGGATTTCGATTCTTTCAATCGAATTTTTCACAATTCGTCAATGCTTTTTCCACGTGTTTTCGTGGTTAGTTGTTAAGCTTCCCACTACCGGACTAAACACCAATTCCCTTGTTTAACGAGGATATGTGGAATGATCAATAGAAATGTTAATGTCTTTCTTTCAAGGATTTTTGTGTATATTTCGAATGTATGAGTATTGATTTCGCTATCTTTTTTCCAATCCCATTTTCAATTACAAAGAAGATTTATTTATACAATACTGGCCAAAGTGGTGGCCGTTGGATTTAAATTACGTGGCTTTATCTTCATCACTACGGCTTCACATCACAGTCTATTCCTACCATAAATGCGTTGAAAAGGAGTCAGCCGCCCTATACAATAGGTTGGCACACTGTCAAACTTTATTGCAAGCGTTACATCAGTCACTTCTAAGAGATCTTCGAATCTAATGTGATGGACAACCTTGGCATCTTGAATATTAGATGAACCTGAGAGCCTCAGATACGTTATTGGAGGTGGCTCCATAAAGGACATAGCCTCGGCGCTTACACACTTCTTCGTCAACGTACCACTCGTGCCTCTGCAGATGGTTCTCTCCTTCGAGTACCTCGACGCTACAGCGAAAACCTTCATGCCATTATTACGTCGCCCTTAAGAGTTTCCTGCCACGTCATGCCTCGTGGGTCTGCTTGACACAGGGTCTCTCCACGTGGCAACTTTTGCGGAGCCATGTGGCACCTTTTGTGGAGTCTCGAATTAGAGACGTAACAACATGCATGGGGGAAAAATGGGAAAATGACAAAAGACTTGACCAGGTGACAAATGGCTGAATCTAGAACAATACTTTGCAAAACTATATCAGGGAAGGGTTCAATCAAATCATTTGAATGAGGAATTGAGTGGAAAGGAAAAATATTTTCATGGAGACATCTCTTGAAAGGAAGAATGTTTTAGAAATGATATCATACAATTTGTACCATTTGATGGCAGGAGGATAACCAGCAAACACACAACTTTTAGCTCTTGGATGGAATTTGGTTCTGTGTGAAGGTAAAGTAGAAGCAACAAAGGTTGCCAAAAGTTCTCAGGTAATTATAATCAAATGGAGAATTGTAAAGAGAAGAGAAAGGTGTTCTAGTTTGTGTAACTGGCGAAGGTGTTCTGTTGATCAAAAATACAGATGTGATATACACTCTCCCCAAAATTTGATGGGAACTTGGGATTGAAAGAATAAAGCACGAGCTACATTAAGGAGATGTTGGTGTTTTCTTTCCACCACAAAGTTCTGTTCAAGACTTTCCACACAAGAGAATTGATGTATAATCCCTTTAGCATTAAACAGATCTGTGAAGTGAAGTTCTCGAGTATTATCTGATCTGAATCTTTTTAACCACTTTATGAAACTGAGTTTCAATTAATGTAAGAAATCTGGGAAAAATGAATTTTGCATCTGACTTGTTTCACTAGGTATACCTATGTGAATCTCGTGCAATCATCAACCAATGTAAAAAAGTTTCTATAACCAGCGTGTGTAGGGACATTATAGGGGCCCCAAATCACAGTGAACTAGATCAAATTCAGCCTGAGTTAAATGATTGTTTGATACAAATGAAAGCCTCCTTTGCTTAGCAAAGGGACATATGGAACATGGATCAGATATGGCATTCCTTTGTCCATTATAATCAATTCTTAATTGGTCTTTCAACAAACTTAACCTCTTGAATGATAAATGGCCTAGTCTATGATGCCAAGTATGACTAGTAACATTGCTAATGGATTACAATTATTTCCAGAAACATTACATTTATTTGATACTAGATCAAGTGAACTTGCATAAAGAACATAAAGATCTTCAATCCTCTCACCCTGTCAGTCATCTTCAAAGTGTGCAAGTCTTGAATCACACATGAATCAGTGAGAAATCTGATGCTTAGAGAAGACTTTCTGGTTAAGGAACTAACCGATAGCAAGTTGAATTTGAATTGAGGTACAAATAGAACATCTTCAAGCATTAAGTCAGGAGATAGTTTTACATTTCCATTAAATTGAACAGGGATTTGTTCATGGTTAGGCAGTGTGACAAATGCATTCTGAATCGGTTTCATGGGGTTAAAGTTGGAAAGATTTGAGCAGATGTGACTTATAGCACCAGAGTCCACCACCCAACATGTAGATGAATTGAACTTGGGATTAACAGATATGGAAAGACGAGTACCTGATAGGTGACAGAGTTGGCGTCTGGCCCAGTATTTGCTTTAGCCGCGGTGAGATGAGTGCTTAACATACTCATCAATTGTTGATACTGAACAGGATTCAATGTCTGGATAAAATTCCCAATATTGCTCTGCTTTGGATCTGGAACAGATTCAGAAACCATATTAGTGATGGCATAACTTGCTTGACTGCTTGAATTGTATAGATTGTTAACTCCAGCTCTTTGCCTTGGTTTGTATCCTTGAGTAAATCCATGTAACCTGTAACACTTCGATGTAGGACAATTAGCATTGGTATTTGAAGAGGAGGTGGATACAAAATTGGATAAGAAAACTACCGCT
>CAIGRP010043423.1:0-20882 GCA_903798385.1 Fraxinus cuspidata
ATATATAGCTCTTCATTGTATTTTAGAAGAAGTTAGATAAATCATAAATACATAATCTTTGTATTATTTTTTCATATTATAATAAAATAACAATTCTCTCCAAAATTACATTGTTCTTGTGCTGTTGTGATCAATTACTTCATATTTCACTTAATCTCATATTTTCTCACAACAAACTGACATTAGTGCATTGCAACAGTGTCCATAACAACCCCTAATAACCCTTTTGGGGATCAATTTTTCCATCTTACACCTAAATAGCACGTGTATAGTATCATCTTTAATGTTGCATAGGGAACATCTAATATCCACTACCACTCAACACCACCTAAGATTGATCCTAGATGGAAGATCACCGTGAACCATCATCCATTCAAAGTCCTATTCTTCGGCACCACTCCTAACCTCCATACCTCATGCCACCATCCCAAATCAAACATTTCACTAGACTCGACTTGACCATCAAAACTAGTACATAGACCCATATGCCTACTATTTACCATGTGTTACACTAAAATCTCGCAAGAGCACAATATCAACAACAAATAATAAAGTATTATTTCCATGAGAGGATTTTTCCTAATTTCAACTTCTTCTAATTCCTAAAGCTCTCCTCTAACTCTAGGAAGTACACTAATAGAACTACTTAGTCCTTTAGATTCTCTCAAAGAAAATTTATTTTCAAAATATTCAGTATTTCTAGTTCCAAAAATTATGTTCTTATCAATAAAATTATTTATGGAATCAATGACTAAAAATCTGTATCCATTAATATGAAGAGAATAGTCTATAAATACACAATCTACAATTTAAGTCCAAACTTTGTTTGTTGGATTTTAATTTGTCACGTGGGCCTTCATATATGATTAAGTGTATATTAAAGGCTATCTTAAGATTAGTCTATAGAAACTAATCTAATAAAGAATTAAATTTATTGGACTTTGTGCACCTAATAAAGTATAAGTCTAAATATGTGTAGAAACTAGATTTTTTTGGATTGTATTTCATGATAGACCGAAATATATATGGAAAGATATTTAGGGTTATGGTCCTAAATCCATATGTGCTCTCTTTTTTTGTGCTATCCCATCATTACAAAAATAACAAAGAAATTGTATTGAAGAGAAAGATCCAGAACCCACAATCAATAATCAAGAACAAATATTCTAGATTCAAGATCTGGTAATCAAGAATAATTTTCAATGGATCAAGATATGTTCCGTACTTTATAATTTTCTTGGTAATTTGACTAGAGGATCTTAGCAGTATAGAAAAGAGTAATCAAGTTCTTGATAATTAAAGTTTTATAACATCTAACAAGTGGTATTTAAGCCAACTCCATGTTAAATCATTGATAACAAAAAGAGTTTTTGGGTTGAAATTTATCATTTGGATTTTTCAATTTTGGGATGGGAATTTTAGCCCTAAATTTAGAATTTTGGATTTTTTGAGCAAAACTTTAGGAGTTATGGAACGTTGCGGCTTTGTCACCTCTCGTTGCATGCCTTAATGGCGCTTAAGCGATTAAAATAGTGACTGAATCGCTCGTTAAGTGTCAATTGGCACTCGAACGACGAGTGGCTCTTGCTAGCCATGAGGCTAGCGCTCAAGAGCTGAGAGCAGAGACTCAATCGCTCGATTGGCACCAAGTTGGGGCTCGATTGATGGGTTTCCGCTCTACGGGGCTTGAGCGACGGATTTATCCAGCCAGAACGTGGATTTTCAAAAAAATTCTTTTGAGAAGGATCAATTTCGAATTTTGGTACAATCAGTTTCTTTCGGATGTCTAATATTCTAAAATAGATTAATTGAAAAAACATGTTTCCAAAGTAACCTCTTTTACGTAAATTAGATTTATTTGGAATATTAAGTTTGTTGTGTGTATTTAATTCATGTACGTATTGACTAGCATAAAAGAAGGTGAATATTTGACATAATTACATGTAAACATGTGGTAAAAATTATGTGACAATTATAAAGTTTTTTCGATCCATAAATAGATTTAATGTTTAACATGGTTTATTATCAATATTTGATTATTACACCAAGAGTACCATTTACAAACTGATAATTCTGTTCAAAGACTAAATGTTAATGTTGTGTTCACTCTCTTGTGATGGGGTCCAACATTATTTAAATTTAATTATTGTTTAATGGAATTCTCATGTGAACATGTTATATAGGTTTATGTTCTTTATCTAGTTAATCCATCTACTTCTATATTATTTTAGCCAACAACTATTCAATTCATGTGCTTAATTGAGCTAAATTTTAAAGATTGGATATAGAACGTTCATATCGTTCTTGGCTATATGGATGTAAACTTTGTGTTAAGGACTAGACAATCTAATGTTCTTACGGATAATATTTCCGCTGATGAAAAAAGGACTTGGATAAGTGGGATTGTTCAAACTGTACGAGTCTTATGATCATGAAGCGTGAAATTCCAGTAACATTTAGAGCCACTATGTCCAATAAGGAAACTACTGTTAAGGAATTTCTTGATAATTTTTTTAAAAAAATGTTTCATGAAAAATGATAAGGCCGAAACTAGTAAGCTTCTAAAGAACTTAGTTTCACTAAAGTATAAGGGCAAATGAAACATATGGGAGTACATGATTATGTCTTAGCTTGTTTTAAAATTAAATGCATTAAAGTTTGAGATGTTTGATGATTTGCTCGTGCATTTAGTTTTGATTTTTTTTCCAGTACAATTCAACCTATGTTTGACTCCCATTTCTTCAAAAACTCATTTTCAAATACACATTCTCTTATGAAATAATTTCACATAAATCGAAACTTTTCCTTATTTCTAACCATACATTATCCAAAAAATCACTATTTAAAAATGTATTTTCTTATAAAAATGGGGCTCAAACAAAGGCTCAGTCAATTTAAGGTCTTTTACAACTGTCAGAAGGAGAAATAGACTCTTAATGAGCTCATTTTATATTGTATGGAAGAAGAAGAAGAAGAAATGCTAAAACAACAGAGAATTGAAAGTGCTCATTTGGCAAGTACCTCTAAGCACAAATTCAAGAAAAGAATAAATAATGAAGCTACATCTGGTTCAGCTCAAAAGAAATTGAAAAAGTTTGAAAATGATTAATCATATGGCTCCTACTTTTTTGGAAATCTTGAACATATCAAGGGGGACTAAAATAAATATCACGATTAATTTCTGTACCAAGACACACTTGGTTGATAAAGTCCACTTCTTACATATGTTTGTCTATTTAGGATTGCCAGAATAGCCAAAACCCAATTGATGTTGAAAGATCCATCTATGTTGGCAATGGCAAATCCGTTAAAGTTGAGGCTATAAGGAATTTTAGGTATTTTTAAAGACTAGTTATTATTTAAATTTGAAAGAGACATTTGTGGTACTATCTTTTAGACTACATTTAGTTTCTATTTCTATATTGGACAAATTCGATTACTCTTGTTCATTTAGAAATAGTTAAATTGGTATTTTTCTTAATTCAATTGTTGTGGTACTGGTTTTTTATCTATTTATAATGACCTCTATTTGTTTAATACAGTTGTCTCTTATAATGAAACATTGCAGGTGAGTCACGAGGTATTAAAAATAAATTAATCAAAGAAAATTCTTCTATGTTATGGCACAAACGATTATGTCACATCTTTTAAAAGAGAATCAAAAAGCTTGTGTTGAAAGAATTCTTGATCCCTTTGATTTTTCACAATTAAATGTTTGTGTTAATCGCATTAAGGGGAAACAGACAAACATAAGAAGGTTAGGTACTAATAGCACTTCGAATATTTTGGAACTAATTCATACGGATATCCGTGGACCATTCCCATCGGCTTCTTGAAATTGTTAACAATCATTTTTTAAGTTCATAGATGAATTTTCGTGCTTATGCTACCTGTATCTTATTCATGAGAAATAACAATCATTGGACATGTTCAAGGCTTACAAGATTGTGGTTAAAAATCAACTCAACATAATAATAAAACACATCAAATCTAACCATGGTGATGAATATTGTAACACATATGACGGATCAGGAGAATAATGACCAAGGCATTTTACCAAATTCCTTAAAGAACATAGAATTGTCCTATAGTACACTATGTCAGGATCCTCTAATATGAATGAATGGTGTTGCTGAGAGACGGAATAAAGTACTTAAGGACATGGTAGGGAGTGTGATTAGTCATTTCCCCTTACTAGAACTTATCTAGGGAGAAGCACAAAAGGTTGTAGCTTACATTCTCAATATAGTTCAAAGTAATGCAATTGTCAAAACCTCATATGAGCTTTAGACAAGCAAGAAGCCGAGTTTGAAGCATTTGTACATTTGTGGTTGTTCAGCTAAGACAAGACCTTATAGGCCATCTGAAAAGAAATTGGACTCCAGAACTATTAGTTTCTATTTTATTGGATATCCTGAGAAGCCAATGGGTTACAAATTTTATGATTCCACTAACAGGTCAATTTTGGAAACGAAAAATGTCCAGTTCTTTGAAGATGTGGAGTTTGCAGAGAGAGATACAATTAGGGATAACTATTCCTTCTATTGCCATTGACAATAATTAGGATCAGGGACACATTCCTGGTTCTAATCTAATTCAAGAAGTAATTTCAGATCAAGACAATATTCTAGAATCCCCTATACACAATCAAGAGATTGTTCCAGAAGAATAAACTCAACAACCTCAAGAACAAATGTCATTAAGGAGATCCAATCAACTTTTATAGTTTTTCTCCAAAAAAAATGAGGATGGCATTGGATTGGTGGAAGAATATCCAATCAACATTTATCAAGCCATGCAAATGAATAATTCTCAAAAGGGAATTAATGCTATGAATGAGGAGATAAAATCCATGAGTAACAATGACGTTTAGAACTATGCTTCAACAGTTGGGAATTTAATGTGTTCTCAGGTTTGTACACATTTGGATATAGCATTCATTGTTAGAATGCTAGGTATCTATAAGTAACCTTAGGATGGATAATTGGAAAGCTGCCAAGCAAGTTATATGGTATCTATATAGAACAATGGATTACATGTCTACATACATAAAATCAGACTAATTGGAAATTGTTGGATATTCTAATTATAAAGACTTTGCTAGATGTCGTGCTATGAGGCATCTAATCAGGGAATATGACTGTAGAATTTTGCGCATTTTTGATGGAATTGAAAGATCACTCAAGTTACACATGCATACTTGAACTGTGATGTTTGATTATGTTGATATATGTGACTATTAATGGGTGTAGTTCTCATATTTGTAACGAAAATCACTTTTATCATATATTGATATAATTAATGGACGAAACTGTTTGGAGATACTTTTAATTATGATAGCAAACTTTTTTGAGGACATAGAGGTATAGACATTTATAAGGTAACATATGTGGCCTAAGTGGAAGATTGTTGGGTTTTAATTTGTAATTAAGTGTATATTAAAGTCTATTTTAAGATCAAGCACATTTAAAGTGATTTAATAAAGGTTATTGGGCTTTTGGCATCTAATAAAAATATGGACCTAAATATGTGTAGAGACTAGATTCCTTTGGTTGTATTTCATGATGGTCCGAAATACATTTGAAAATATATATAAGGTTATGGTCCCGAATTCAATCGTTTCTTCTCTATTTTTTTTTGTTATCTCATTAATACAAGAATAAAAAGAGAAAGTGTATTGAAGAAAAAGATCTGGAACCCACAATTAAGAATAAACAATCCAAATTCAATATAGAGTTGTCAATTAAGATATGGTCTGCACTTTATACTTCTCGCTTTATACTTCTCGTGGTAATTTAACTGGAAGATGTTGGCAATATAGGAAAGAGTTTTCAAGTTTTTGATATTTGAAGTTTTATAAAATGTAACATTGTTCTCTTAGGTACTGCAATTGAAACTTTAGCAAAACACCCTCCATACTTTAAGATATATATACTATGGTGTTCTACCCTTTCACATTTTATTGGTGGACTTATCATTTTTCTTACTAGGAAATCTATTAAAAATTAACAGTAAAAAGAGCTTCCCACACATGTTAACAAGCAATCTAGAAGAGTTTATTATTGAAATGATTTTATCCTTAAGATCTGTATTTTTTTCTTTCAGTTGCACCATTTGATTGGAATAATAAGGGGGATTAACCTCATGAATAATATCATTATTAACACAAATTTGTCAAAAACACAAGTATATTCTTCTTCCCTATCAAATCTAAAACTTTAATAATTTTGTCCAGATGATTTTCAGCTTTAGTTTTATATGAAATAAATTTTTAAAACTTTCATATTTTATCTTATGAAAGTAAATATAACAATATCGAGAACAATTATCAATGAAAGTAATAAAATATTTATTCTTACCATGAGTAAAATATCATTTTAAATCACGTAAGTTACATTGTATTAAACTTAAACTAACGTAGTTCTACCAAATTTGGGAAATCATTTTCTAGCATATTTAGATTCAATATATGTTTAACAATTTATATTTGAAAAAAATCAATCCTAGAAAATTTTCCCAAACTTAATTTTTTTTTATAGAAGCTATATTATTATGTTCAAGTCTAGCATTCCACATATCAGAAGAATCCAGCAAATAAATAGAAGTTGATGTTTTATTATTAATCATAGAAATATTAAATTTAAAAAGACTTTCATCTACGTACCTTTCAAAAGTAAGTGAATAGACATTCTCCATACCTGACAAGAGTAAATGAAGAAAATGCACCTCACGTGTAGCAAATATGGTTGGTAGCTCCAGAATTTATCCACTAGTTTGTTATGTTGCATATTAGGTTAACTTATGTGACCATCACTGAGAAGTTCTCATCGTCTACTACATGTGCTTGATTCTTCGCAACTTTTACTTTTCTATTTCTGTAATCCTTTACAAAGTGGCATGGTTTACCATAAATAAATAAAAAAATCACTAAAATAGTTTTATTTTTAAAATGCGGTTTAGAAAAATTATTCTTACCCACGAATTTCTTCCCTTGCCGTGTCCTTAAAGGTTAGAGACTTGGTAAAATTCTCAACAAAATTCTTATCTCAACCAGAATTTCCTTAAATAAGATTAGCCTTTGGTACACAAATCTTGTCTCTTCCTACGTTCTGATATTCTATTGTCTTCCTCAATTCTATTCCTAATGATCAAATCCTCTAAAAGCTTCTTTTTTCTCTTATTCTTCAAATTGCTATTATACACTTTTCGGCAATTTTTCAATAATAGAAGATATTTGAAGCCCTCACAAATTGTATGCCACTCATCAATAATTTAATGAATTATAATGTGTAATTCTTCAATTTGACTAACTAAAATCCTAATATCATCCATTTTAAAATCAAGAAATTTCCCAAATAATTCATCTTCGGTAGAATACTTAACGAATTCCATAATTCCCTAGCAAATTTACATGACTAATTAACATTATATAAATCTAACGACAAGCAATTCAGAATGTAATTTCTGCACATATAATATTTATGTTCTCAACCAGCTAAGTCTTCTATTTTCTTATCAATAGGATTATTAGCCATAAAGCAGCATATTTTTCAAATTTAATGATATCAACCATTTAAAAGTTGTTAAATAAGCAGTAACCATCTCTTAAAATATATCCCATCACACAATTTAGGTTTTTCAAAATACTTAGAAATTGGAGTATCCATAGTGCACACAGCAACTAATTATAAATTTCACTTTAGATTGTTGGAGAAAAATTAGTTTCATGAACTATTGCAGAACAATAAGATGCAAAAAGAAAAACTTATCTATCAAGACTCGTGGTGACACGATCTTTTAAAGTAAAATTATTTGCCGTTAAGTATTGTGGTTTCTTTAGACAATCATTCCAAGACATAATGATAAAATCACTTGTGCAGTAATCACAAACAATTTTAAAAACTCTAGGCTTTACTTGAAAATAAAATATATGAAAAATAATTATATAAATAGTTTTTTCACAAAATTATATCATATCAAAATGATTTTAAGTGTATTTTTCAAGAAAAGAGAGGTATATATAGGTCACAAGTTGTAACTTTCAATTCATAATTTATTTAAAATAAAACTGTGATTTTATGATTTAAATTAATCATCCAATAACTGCCTCAACTAATATTTTTATTTATTGGCTAGTTTGACCAAAATAAATAATCAAAGAAACCCATAACTCCAAGGCTCCAAGAGTTAGGATAGATAATAGTGACACGATGAAGTTGATGATCATAAAGGCCAGGGACTCATCGTAGAGATGTAACGGCATAGTTGGGTACACCTAATTCACCAATCCCACATCCTACCCAATGGAGCTTCATGAGAGCATTTATGTTTTTCTCTTAAAAGGACACGAGGATCTATGCTAGTTTTTGGTTACTCTAGAGCATTTATCCCTTTCTTGGCCCAACTAGAATCTAACCCATTCCTATATATAGGTTGTTTACCCTATCCGTTTTTAGTGTGTGTGATTTGTGTGGAATTTAGAGAAAACATGGCCGCTATTTTGTCGAGAAAAATGTTGGCTTTGGAGAGAAAACCTTGTGGCTCCTTTGTTTTGGTCTCCTCATTGTGCCTTCTTCCATTGGTTTTATCGTGCTTTTGTGGCTTGTAAATCAACGCCGACGTCTTATCCTTTGTGGGTGAGATTGAGAAGCAATCGAAGTGAATATTTGTTGTAAATCGGAGTCGTTTGAATTGGTTGTTTGATAGAAAAATATAACGTGAAACTGAGTTTGAAAATTACCATTTGAAGATCTTGGAGCGAGTTTCTGCAAGAATTTTATCAGAGCTCCTAGACAACAAAATTTCAGCAAAAAACCAACCAGAAAACCAGTAGAATCGAAGCAAAAAATAGATCCAAAAAACTGTCGAAAAACTGTGAAAAATCGAATCTGTTTGTGCATTTTTCGGTCAATCTAGAGACCAGTTGAGGAATCCAAGACCATATCCAATCTCTATAGGTCGAGGTAGAGTTAGTGGTATTGTTCACACTCTCCAACGCTACCACAGCCAACGACGAGTGATCCCATGCACATATAACCTTACCAACATGTGAGAACACGTCTTTGGGATGTCGGTGACAGAGTGAGAAGAATATTACTCATGGAGGCGTGGTGGACCCTGTGTTGGCGTTCAATTTCTATTTTGGGTAAAATTGTGGTATTGGACAATTTGCCCTTTCCGCGTTTGAGATTCGATCGTGGTTGATTGATTTTTGCAATTGTTGGTATCTTTAGGGTGAATAGTGGTGGACGTACAATGGTAAATTCACATCTCTCATTATTTACAAACTATAGATTAGTCCGCTCTAATATATGGCTTATCCCGTTAAAATTTTAGTATTAGTGAGTCACCGTATATGGTGACATTATGATTGAGGGTTACTGTGTTGCGTAACCATTGCTTGTGCTAGAATTTAGGAATTATTTGTCATATTTGAAATGTTGAATTTAACTACAAATTGATAATTGCCATTAAACTGGATTACGTGAGAAACTAAATTTTTGTTGACATACCTTCATATCGCATCGATTATTCTATTAAAACACTTGAACTTGACCTATTTCAACATTTCATTGATTTGAGATCATGAATCTCATAAATCTTGGGAATCTAGTATAGTGTATATTGCGGCCTTAGGATTACTTTGTGTGACCTATTTGTGCACTTTTAGTTATTCTATTTTTCAAAATATCTTCACATTTCAAAGTTAGAATTTTCTATGGAAAATATTTTTCAATTTGACAATAAAAGATAAATGTAATTTTGATTCAACAAAAAGTTTTAAAAGTCGTAGATTGTAATTTTTCCACTAATTTGACAAAAAGTACAAAAAGAAAAATATGATGAACTTACACTTCAATTATTTTACACTTATTTGATATTGTTTTGAGAAAAGTTGAAAAACTTAATTCTACAAAAGAACTTTGAAAAAAGTTGGAGTACTTATATTGGTTTAAGTTTACTCCATATAAGTTGCACTTGCTTGAAAAAATTTTCATTTTTATCATCAAATGATCTTGATGACAATTTAATGTTTTTAACAAGGTTGTTCAAGACATTTTTAATTGTGATGAAAAGATGTCTGAAACATATAAGGCTAGTATTTTGCTGAATTCTATGCCTAACTCATATAGAGAGGTTAAGAATTTGATTAAGATATGGTCACCTTCACACTAGAAATTGACATTGATTCTCTTAAAAGTAAAGAGATGGAGTTTAAGACTAAAAAAGACGATAAGAGAAGTTGTGAGATACATACGATGAGAAGTAAAATGAAATTTAAGCAAATGTGTCTGGGTAAGGCTCAAAACAATAGTAACTCGAATAGTGACTCGAGTGATGAAGGCGTAAGAAAAGGAAAATGGTTGGGACAAGTCCAATGGTAAGCAGTATTACATCTTTAGTATTCTCAATAACACTTTGTAAGGATTGTACTAAGAAGAAGGATAAGTAGATTCGATGAGAGGTGAGGCGAATGTAGCTATTGGGTTGAGTGATGACCCAGTGAGATTTATTGAGAGTAAACCTAGTTAGTACATATGCATTTGTGTGTAATCCTTTCTATACGTGTGTGATTGCTTAATTCTATTGAATGGTAATATGTTTTAAATATGCTTGATATGTTAATTTGCATGAATTTGAGAGCAGTCTAATTACTTGTTGTAATGTGTTTGAATGCATAGAGGGTTGTGATACATTAGCGGTAAGTATGTAGTGTGTCTTTTGGTAATGTGGAAAATAGATTCCTGAGGATACATTGTTGATATGTACCGAAGGATATGTAGTGAGATATTTGGATTACGAGTGGAGATGTGATTAAATATCTAGAATTCTTTATCTGTGAAGACCTTGATCAAGTGGAGTGTGAGAGTGACATTTTTATCACTTCTGTAGAGACCATTATCTACTTAGGTTGAGAAAATTAAGACAATGATAGAAGATTATCACATTGACTTAAAATCTATTGTTCTTTACCAATTACGCATGAGTTAGTGATCAGTCTAGTGAACATGGTGGGAGATAAAATGATAGATGTGTTCCCGAGGTATGAGCAGCACAAAATGAGATATGAAGAGTGTGGTGAGATCTTTTTCGCGAGGTCATTTATGCATTTTAATAAATTGGTGTTAGTCTGTTCTTCTGTGTGAACATGTTTGAAAAGATTCGTGTGTTATCCTATGTTATATCTTCATCACATATTTATTTGCTCTCGATTGATTACTGTGAATTTAATTGTTGACTTTGACTTGAAATTTTTATCAATTTTTAATTACCCCCAAAAGAATGGCTTCATATTGTATTTAATACCTTAAAAAGGTTGTTTTCATTCTTTTTCTAATAGTGATATTTGCATTAGATGAAATAACGAATAGATGTATATAATTAAGAGCGAAGAAATTCAGTCATGACAGTCAAAGCTCTAAATATTTATGTAAATTTCAAATAATCTTACCATTAAGAACATCTCCATTATTTTTTTCCCTTTTGGTAAAGAAAACTTCTATTGCTCTTCTCCAACAGAAACTTAGGTTACCTACCATTTAACCGCAATCAAATAATTTCAAATGATTAGCACCCATTATTAAACTTAAAGCCACAATCCTCCATTGACCCTGTTTCTAGGCAAATATGCTACTTATTCATACAAAATCGTGAAATTTGAAATGAATTAAGCTCTAACTGTACTTTGTCACATGAATTATCTTCCAATTGGTACCGTGGAGGTCGTTTATTAGAATATTGAAGAACGCGACAAAAAGCATTGATGGGGGTAAGAGAACAGATGCCCTCTAAGAACGGACAGTACATAAATTAACGAATTGAACACATATTAAAAATATTTTTTAACACAATCTAATTCATATTTCAGTCTCATCATGATTAGGTGACATATTTGATATTTGTCTACAAACATAATATACATGTTGCATCTAAAATTCACGTAGAAATCTGGTGCAAAAGAAGTACCTAACAACTAAAGTTGGTTAATGGAATTGAGATTTAACTAGAGGTGGCAAACAGGTCGAGCCGATGAAAATTTATATTTCAATCTCATCATGATTAGGTGACATATTTGATATTTGTATACAAACATAATATACATGGCATACTGGATCTAAAATCCACGTAGAAATCTGGTGCAAAAGAAGTACCTAACAATTAAAGTTGGTTAATGGAATTGAGATCTAACTAGAGGTGGCAAACGGGTCGAGCCAATGATAATTTATATTTCAGTCTCATCATGATTAGGTGACATATTTGATATTTGTATACAAACATAATATACATGTCTAACGGAATTGAGATCTAACTAGAGGTGGCAAACGGGTCAAGCGGTTCATCGGCTCGACTGCTCAGCTCGTTAGCCGTGGGCTCGGCTCGTTAAGAAGCGAGTGGTTCGCACGAGTCGTGGGCTCGTAAATTGGCGAGCCATGAGTTTGAAATCAGTGACCGTTTCGGTCACTGTTGAAGTTTAGTGACCGTTTGGCAAACGGTCAATGAACTTTTTTCCTTCATTTTTTGCCTATAAATACTCATTCTCATTCCTTTTTTTCCACCCAACTCTCACTCTCTACTCTTTAATCTCTTTTACATTTTACATTATAAATTATAATCTTGATTTTACTATATATCTTTTAGACTCCTACATAGCCCACATTCATTTCTCAATTCTACTTCATTCAATTACAATCTTACACGTCAACTTTATTTCAATTCGTGATTTGTTACTTACTATACATTTTATTGCAATTCACAAATAGATCCACGCTCATTTGTCAAAAGGTTTGTTCGATATCGAAGGTGAATCACTTATCACACCACAAAGTCAATTCTAGAATGAATTTGCTGATTTAAACAAAGTTCATATTCCCGAAAATATTTTGAATTTCGATACTCATGAAAGTAGTAATCCAATTGATTTGGATGACGTTGATGTTTTCGAGACGAAACGGGAGGATGAACTTGAATTAGATATTCCCGATACAAGAGGAAAGCGAAAGGGGAAAAATAGGCAAAATGTTGGGATCATTTTAAATTGATTCAAACAAGCCGTGCTGTTAATCGAGTTGCATAATCTAAAGTAGTATGTAAATACTGTCAACAATGATTGGCATGACAAAAAGGCATTGGAACCACTCTCCTCAACCGTAACTATAAAGCATGTGCGGCTAAACACGAGCTTCTTCCTGCCAGTCAAACGCAACTATAATTTGGTAGTCCGACACCGGTTCTACTACTACACCACTTTCTACGTGGATGTATTCGGATGAGAAAGCTCGAACGGGAATGATAATGTTCGTTGCTACTGCTGATTTGCCTCTAGCAATAGCGGACAACCAACATTTTATATCGTACGTGAAAGAATATTTTCAACTGAGGTACGTTGGGATAGTCGAAACATTTTTCGTTCAGATACAATTGAATATTTTCTTCATACAAAAATACTATTGATTGCCAAATTAGAAAAATATGGGGGTGTTATATCTTTAACTTCAGATATATGAGAATAGATTAATAAAAGATGTTATATATCTGTAACGTACACTATATAGACCCACTTTGGTATATGCATAAAAAATTATTACTTTTAAAAATATTGAGTTCCCTCATAGAGCTAACAACATATTTAACGCTATTATGAACATTATTAAATAATATCGTTGCGAGAGTAAAATTCGCTCATTTTCATTCGACAACGCTAGTGTTAATAAGATAGTTATCGATAAATTGTGCAGAGTATTGCAACCCAATTTCGGTGGTTATTTGTTTCATATTCGATATGTGCCATATTTTTAATTTAATATTGCAAAACGGTTTGAAACATATAAAAAATGAAATTCATAAAATTAAGGATGCACTAGTGTATTTTCACCTAATAGAAAACAAACATTTGAGAATTTTTGTGTCGAATCTGGGGTTACGAATACGAAAAATATTTATTAATGACGTACGGCATAGATGAACTCTACTAATTGTTAAAATCATGCGGTAACTTTGAACGTTTAATAATTGAATTTTATAACAATAGGCATATTGGAAACGATGATGATACCACTTTGATTGAATCCGATTGGATTTTAGCTTTTTAAATAAAAAATATTTTGACAATTTTTTATGATTCTACAAATATTTTGTCTAAAATGTACTATCCCACTAGTTGTATAGTACTTGAACGTTTTTATAAAATTGCTATGGCTTTTTATAGATATAAAAATTACTACAATTTTAGTGAAATTATATATTCCATAGAATTAAAATTTAGAAAATATTGGAAAATTTGTCTATGTTATTTCTATTAGCATGTATCGTGAACCCCGATATAAGTTATCGAGTACTAAATCTGTAATGACCAGATTTCAAGAGCTTTAACTTTTAATACACTTCACTTTTAGAGGTTTAGAACAAATTTTATGTGAAATATATGATTTATATGCGGAACGAATTGAGTATAAATATTAATCGAGTACCCTCTGCACCCATTCCTCCCATTGATATATTAGAAGACGACATTGAAGTATTCACTTTATTCGAAGGCATTAACTAGATATGAATCAAATGCATGTGGTTCCTCTAGTAGTGTTGTCTACCGCGTGTAATCAAACATCGAACGTAAGTCCAAATGCATTGTCTGCTGGATTAATTGATTATTTTAATCATAATATGTCTAATAACAAAATACTTAAGAAAAGTTTAGAAAAAGTAATTGAATTCTTGCGAAAGTACAAACGACGATGATCAGTAGTTTCTGCGAAAAGACCTACTAACACCATTGATTAGCACTATAGTTTCAGATCTTGCTTTTAGTGCAGTTAAGAGAATTCTGCCCGAGGTCAGAAGCCGAATGAAAGAAAATATTTTAGAAGCATTAATGTGCGTGAAGAACCGGCAAAATGGTCATTTCGAACTACAAGATAAATATACCGAAATTGCACATCGTCAAATAAATGATATTTAATTTAACCATATTAATCAAAAAAATTTATTTTATAATAAATTTTTTATTTTTTTAAAAAAAAATTGTACACATAAAAAGTTGTTAGTGTACACTTTTTAAATTCGCCTACTCAAAATTGAAATAACCGGTCCCAAACCCGGATAAAGGATTAGGGATTTTTTTTTTTTTTTTTTTTTTTTTTTTTTGAGGTTTATCTTTAAAAAAAATTTAAACAAAAGGTTTATCTTAAAAAAATATAAAAATACACACGAGCTCACGGGCCCAACCGAGCTCGGCCCACGAGTAACGAGCCGAGCAAAAGCTTTTGTGTCTATGGGCATAGCCGCCCATTGCCACCACTAGATCTAACTTAGTTCAGTGACAAAATGAAACTAATCCTGTGAAAATTTACCAACACAGAACTAAAGCCCTCGAAAATCCATTGAAGAAATCTCAAGCAAAAAAGAAAAAATGAAACTACAGGGAACTCAAAAAGAAAGACAATTAACTCGCAGATATAATCATGTATGTACAGTCATGACAAAAATTACTAGTGTCCACAACTGTACACACCAAGTTGCTATTTACCACGACAATGCATATCGTTAAGATGAATAAACAATAGCTGACGACCAAGCAAGCCAATTTCAAGTGCAACGCAATTAGTAATTTTTGACACACTCAAACATACATGATCTGATAAATTTGGAAACCATCTCGATTAACGATGAGCCTCCAAAGCACCTTGTATATTTTTCACTGCACTATCATAGTTCACGAATCCCAAGAACCAGAACTCATGATTATCAACTGAAATAATCTGGACGTATTTTTCAGCTAGATTGAGTTTGCTCTTTGAAGGATTAACTGCTTTTAGCTGAATGATACAGCGGAACAACCACCTACTCAAATCAAAAGAAATAAAAAACTTTTAATTAGTGGATTCAAGACTGACAGACTTACAGGAATTTATATATCATCGTCAGAAACTAAATAATGGTTCATCTTTGGTCAGCAAAGTTGTCTAAAGATAATAATGACGAGGGAAATTAAGGTGATATAAACCTGTGAAATACGTGATCAAGTAAGTCCATGATTAAATTTTATAGATATACAACTCCATTTAAGTAATAACAAAAAGAGAGTGCATAGTCTTGTTGGTAAGAGAACAAAGAAGGTAGAATATTAAGGGTGTGTTTGAGCCACATTATTTTGAAAGAATGTACTCTGTAATAGTAAATTGATGGTGAATGTGTGGTTGAAAAAGAAAGAAAAGTTATTGATATGATGAAAAATATTATTTTATTTAATAATGTGTGGTTGAAAATAAGTAGAAGAATGAGAATGAAAATTTTAATGTGTACCAAACAGGGGCTAAAGATCATACCCTCTAACAATGTCAAAACAGAAAGTGCAGAAAAAAGCAACACAATGGACATAAATTCACATGTACAAATGCAGATGATTGCTCAGAGGCATTTTCTAGGTGGAAATTATATTGCATATAACTCAGTACATAACAAAAAACAGATCGATGTATTGTGTTTATGAATTCCCTTAGACAGAGACAAACAAAATCACTCATTCTTTTAGTTAAGTAATTCCAATGTCTAAGAAATGCATTAAGAGGAAGCAGTAATGTCCGCACTCCATTGATTGAGAAATAAAGAGACTATAAACATAAACCATATTTAAAGGCTAGCACAAATATCTCTCCGAGAAAGTCAAGATTGACGGCATAGTTTTAAAAAACTATTTGAGGCTTACACCTCGAATCGCGTCTCAGGTGAGGCTATCATAAAATGCCTCAAAACCTGCACCCTAAATGCCATTTGTGAGGCTTACTCTTCAAGCCAGGTAAGGTGTTTCCAAGTTTGCCTTGCATTTTTCAAATATTTTAATTATTGGCGTAACTTTTTGAGTTATTTTTTTATAACCCAAAATGTTGTACATGTTCTTTTATTTATTTATTTATTTTATTATTAGGTATATAAGAAGGAGAATACACCACTGCAAATGGGTTGTTGACAAAGAATGAAAAGCGTGGGATGAGAATGATGACAATGGTGTAAATAATTCCCTTAAAGATTACATTTGTAGAGATGATACAAAAAAATTTTGAGCTGTCTACAATTTACATTATAATTCATTAGAAAATACTCGCATGAAAACTTGTTATTTTCTATTTTCTTGATCTATTTTCTATTTATTTGTAATTTAAGACTTTTATTTTGTTAATTAGTTTATTATGAACTTTTTAAAAGGGTTTCTGTATATTACAAGCATATTTTTACTATTTTTATACTCTTTAGAATTCTTTTATTATTCTATACTAAGGCTTACACCTCACCTCATGACATGGTGATGAAACTCCCTAATAACAAATTATGTTTTTTTATACATTGACTGGTGGTTCCTCTTAACTGTGGTAAACACCTTGCTTCACACCTTCCTTATCCTATTGGAAGATGGTATAAATCAAACTCTAATTGCACTTTGCAATTCCCAAGTCAAACCCATAACGTTTCACAGATATTTACGTGCATATAGAAATGTGTATATTTTTAATGATTCTCCATTTTACCCCAGCTTATGCAATCTGAAGTGATGTCTGACCTTGCTATTTCAAAAATATCTAGCAGGTGTATCCTGCTATGTTTTCCATCTTCAAATATCTAAAGTGAAAATAAGGCACCCCTCGCCATGTGACCTATTCCACAATGTTTTGCATTATACTTCCCTACTTGCATTCTAAAGCTAAGACTCCTTGTAATCAATGCAAGGTGTTAGGTGTTGTTTACCAATTTCCTCCTATTAACAAAATAGGCAAGTTGGTGACAAAGTTCATGAAAAAGCATTTTATATTGGACCAAAAGAGCATGTAATAACACTCACAAAATATAGTGGGGACTGAAACACTACATTGTACGAATAGTGGGAACTGTTTAATGTGCATTAGCAATCTCGTCTCACATTATATCAAAAAGATATAAATGAAATTCCATGACAATTATGCGATTTCATTTACATCAAGGGAAACAATATGAAGCAATGAGGATGTGAATGGCACGATATAGGTAGTACAAGATCGAAATCACTCGCTCTGGAAATGGTTAGAACTATACTGGGTAGAAGGCAAGAAGCGTCACAATGTCTACCTTTTACGGTAGGATCCTAAGCTGTATGACTTATCCCCTGTTTGGTAGAGATTCTTTAAAAAACTCTTTTATTTTTTTCCTGACATTCTTTCAATAAAATAATTTCACTCGAAAACTCATAGCTTTTCATTACTTTCTAACCTCAAATTCTCTAAAAAAATCATTTTTCACAAAATCTATTCTCAAAAAAATTACGTTAGACACGAGTGCAAATAAGAGCACATAAAATTTTTGTGTAAACCATGGAAATCAAATGAGACCAACACAATCGACAATATACGTGATACCTTGTAATAGCTCCGGTGCGTCTCCTCACCCACTTTACACAAAAGAAGATTATTGCTACAAAATGCTACTTTTGCAGTTGGGTAATTCAGGACTCCCATGACAAGTCCAGCAGAAGCAGATAAGTAGCACGCATAGTACTTTAGAAGTTTCTCATCACTGATGGTCTCAAATGTCTGACGGAAGACCTTCTAGTATCCACCTTCTGCCAATACCTTCGTGCTCTGTGCTATTTTTCCAACAGTTGCATCTTCCAAACTTGGGCCTGTTTTTACTGATTAAGCAGAAGTTAGTTATGTACATCATTATCAGAAATAACTATCCATAAAAATTTTGCCCGAAGTTCTATTAACTTATTTAGTTCCATATGATACGAACTTCTCAAATCACAATATCAAATGCCTTTATTATTCCCATGGGTCATTTTCCAAAATTGAACAAATCTGATGAGATATCAATTCAAGAAAGTCATATTGAATGTGAGGAGTAGTTGAACATTGTTTTTCAATTAGAATCATATTATTCAAATCATTTTTTTATTTTTATTCTTTTCTAGAATGGTTCATTAGAACATAGTTTTGTAAAGAGCTGGTTTTCAAAAGACATAGTTTCAATTTTTTTTGTCAAACTCATTTCCTGTGTGTAAAGAGATAAAAATTAACAAAAGTGTTCTAAAAAATTAGCATTACTAATTCTCTAACTTGTCATCATGTTTTCAGAATTGGGTAGCAATGGTAAGTTCATAATCCTGGACTTGATGTAGCCAATCACAGACCATATAAAGCCAGTTTCTCCACTGATCTACTGAAAGAAATTATAAATATTAGCCAAAAGGAGTCGATTCTGGAGGTGAAAGAAAAGAATTAAAAATGGTTTACTGGAGAGTTGGTATAAGAACTCAAGATTTGAACTACCAAATGTAATCCACAACGAGAACTATAGACAAAAGGGAAAAACGTGCAAGACACTGGCAACATACTCATCACTATGAGAACACAAAATTATCCTAGGATGCAAAGGCTAAGACCAGAGACATTAGTAGTCTTTACATTTTTCAAATGAACAACAAGTTAACATTATAAACATAAAATAACAATGATTAATACACTCACAGTGTTGCCACATGTCTCCAGCCAAGTCCTCAGCCTTCTTAGTAGCCTCCGCCGCCTTCTTTTCCCATTTACCCAATACATCCTTTACTGAATCCATTTTACCAAACATCCACAACCAAATGATAAATTAAAATCAATTAAAACCTAAATTAAAATAAATTAAAATTAATTATAGATAAAAAGAGAAAATAATTCAAACTTACTCTTCGAGGAAGATGATCCTGGGACGGGAGCAGAGGAAACGTAGGGATTGAACTCGGCAGGCATGGTGGTAGTGGCGGTGGTGGCGCCGCCGGAAATTGAAGCCGGGCCTTCCGCAGCCGACGGAGACCTGGGTGTGTTATTATGGGAAATTTGATAAGATAGGCTATTTCCAAAGATTATTTGGGAGAATGGCTTTGACCATGTTAAATATTAAAATTCCTAAAATACCTCGAATATAAAAATTTCAAACAAATCATCATAATGCCCTGTTTGGTACGCATTAAAATTTTCATTCTCATTCTTCAACTCATTTTCAATCACACGTTCTTTAATAAAATAATATTTTTCATCACATCAATAACCTTTCATATTTTTTCAACCACACATTCTCCATCAATCTACCATTCTAGAATACATTCTTCCAAAATAATGTGGGGTCAAACACACCCAATATAAAAAGATTACAAAGAAGTTTTGAAAAGCTTAATAATTTTGTTTACTTGATTTTTGATTTATTTGATTTATAATTTATTTTGATTTTTGTTCGTTTAAAGTAGAACCCTTAACTTGGTATCAGAGCCATAGAGATAATGGAAATTAGAAGAAAATAAAAAATATTATAATAATTATTATATGTTAAAAGAAGATAAAGGATGTTATGTATATTTAGAACCTATTCCTAATAGATTAAAAATAACAACATTAATCATAATAAAAGAATTACCTATAGAAATAAAAGAGAAAATATTATAAAAAATAATAATAGGAACACTAAAGGATAAATATATATATATATAAATAAAATATTGAAGAATTTGAGGTTGAAGAAAATATTTTATATCCGTACTACTTTAAAAGAGGGAATCCCCTGATCACTATTAATTTATGTCACACGACTTTTCATATTTACCATGTTTCGTTGTGGTTTTGCTACAGTGGTAAATATATATTTGTTGACTAACTGGTATTCCAATTGATATTTTATATTCTATCATATTGCCTGTGAATATCTGATTCCTTCTTGGGCAAGCAACCGTCTACTGTACCTATACCCACAATTGTTGACTTTACATCCCTACTTTGCTCCTGAAGGAGGCCAAAAAACAAACTGCAATTCCTTTTACACGTTTTGCCAACAACGTTAATTCCAACTTCGCTACATCAAATACCCACCGACTGCGAGGATTT
>CAIGRP010043452.1:0-21104 GCA_903798385.1 Fraxinus cuspidata
TGCTTTATGTAATACAAGTGCAAGTTAATGTTTTTATCTGTCTACGGAAAATTAGAACTTGGAGAAGTAAATGAAACAATGGTGTCACTACAACTAGCCAATAGACGCATTAAATATCCAAGAGGCAACATTGAGGATGTACTCATTGAAGTTGGAAAATTGATATTCCCAACAGACTTCCTTGTTTTGGATATAGAGGAAGATCAAAAATATTCCAATAATTTTGGATCGAACCTTGATTGTCAAGGAAAAAGGTGAATTGACCTTGAGGGTAGAGGATAAACAAGATGTTTTTAAATTACACAATTCATCCAAGCAACCATCGAACTTTGAAGAGTACAAATGTATTAATAAAGATGATCTACAAAGTTCTCAAAAGAGAAAACCTAAAGTTGGTAGAACTCTTGGTAGAGATGAGAACAAAGAGTTCAAATTATGGAGAGCAAAAAGAGGATGTAAGGCTAGAAATTACAAGGAGTGCAAGGCCGAAAAATTCCTATTCGAACCACCATGATCAACTCCGCTGCAAAGTCTAGCTAAAGATTTTAAATTAAGCACTTATTAGAAGATAACTCAATTTCTTATTCTTTTATTTATTATACTTTATGTGTTTGCATTGCATGTAGTTTCATAGGTTACATTAGTTTAAGACATATTTTTATTTAATGAAAATTGTCATCATGTCCATTTAAGACTAGTAAAAGCAAGAAGATAATTAAGTCATAAATTGTACAAAAAAAATATGTCGCACATTTTTCAAGGCTCCAAGGGCATACACACCACTTTAAAGCATGTAAACTATTTCTCGACTCTTATATTTCTTTCATTTTTCAAAAGGTACAAAGATATCAAGTGGGAGAGCGCTTAACAAGTTGAAGAATGGAATGAACTGATTCAACAATGGAGTACCTTCTTTCTTTTCTTTGTCGCCCCTTTATGTACTATATTAGATTTTAAAACATTAAGGACAATGTCTACTTTAAGTTTGAGGGTGGGAAAAACATTGAACTTTTATGATTATTGTGTGATTTTGTATTTATTGCTTTATTATATAGGAGAAAATTTTTTAAAAATGCAAAATTCAAAAAAATAAAATAAAATATATATGTGTATATAAATATATATATTTTTAGTTTGCTTGCTTGTGTGGGTTAGGTAGTATTGCCGACAATGATAAATATATTTGGAATTATGTGTTGCTTTATGAACTATATATATATTACATGCTTAAATTAATTGATTCTTATACATGTAAAATTTGATATTATTTGCACAAATGAATTAAGTTAGCATTATAAAGTAATAAGTTAATTCATACGTTTGATTGATTGAAATAGTAGAATTTAGATGCTAAACCTAAAAATTATTACATTATACATCCTTATACTAAATTTAGAAGTGTTTGGGGGTGATTTTACTATTATGGGGATATATAGATATGAATGGGGATTCTGTGTGTGTAAATTCTTGTTGGGGTTGAAAATGGGATGAGAATCTTAATTTATGGGTTTTTGAGAACAAATAATTAATTAGGGGTATTGCACTAATCATGGCAAAGAAAAAGATATCTCATTGTAAAATTTCTTCTCGTAATCTTTATCACATGAGTGATTAACCTTATAAGAGTATCTAAAATATGGTGTTCTATAGTTATCAGCCAAAATCTCGCTACAAGGATCATTTAGAAAGCTTAATGTAGAGAAGTCCGCACATAATAATAATAATAATAATAATAATAATAATAATAATAATAATAATAATATAATTTATTTACACACTACATGCCTTTATTAAGTCTCAAACACTTAATTAGGGAATTGGATCTTTGATAAGGGATTACTAGCCTAGTTGAGTGTTATAAGTTGAAGCAAACAAAAAATTTTGAGAATCTTTATTTACTGAGGTATTGACTTGCAATTAGTAAAATACATCTAAACTAGAGAGGGTGAGGATTAGTATAAAAATTCAACCTGAGACCACATATTAGGAAAAGAGTTAAAAGAAAAAGTTTGTATGTGTGAATCTTATGAGTAAAGAAAGGATAAATTTGACCATCGAGGGTTGGGAATTGAAGTAACTCATGAATTTATAATGTTTTACTTGGTTCTTCGCACACACATCAAGTTTGCATTGGAGAAGTTGATATTAATATGAGTATAGTGATCTTGAAGTTGTTTATGTATTTAGTACAATAATTTCAATCCTGAGAAAAAACAACAGATTGTCTAACCAAAATTTTGTTGCATGTTTATTTGTCTGATGAGTTAGGTTATGGCGAGTGATGAAGTGCTATCGTTATATCTTGATTCATTGGACTTAATAAGTTGAATTCAGTGTAATGTGGCTGAAAATTTTATTTTCAGCATTTACTTTAGTTTCATTATTGCATGGACTTTGTTTTAGGAATTTGAATATGATATATTTTGTTATGTATTTTCGTATGGTGACTTGATGACAATGGCTTATTTTTTTAAAATTGTATTATGTGTTCTTTGCCATTTAAATTTTCAGGTTGAACCAATTTGTTAGTTCGACAATTTTCACATGGTATTTAAGAATGACTGTAATTGTTTGCTGAAATTACGTATTGCAAGTGCACGGGTCTCGTTCAAATAATAAAAGTGGACTTGTAAGTCCGAGTTGTCAGTCCCTCAAGGAATGCTTATTTTTAATTACACTACTCTAGTCAATTTAATTCTAACAAAGCAACACACACAATTTTTGGATTTTGATTTTTAATATGAGAAAATAACTAAAACTTTACAGAGGGAACGAATCGAAAAAATGGACAATTGGGAGGATAAAGTGGTTGGGATTCATGATTTTTACTTAATCATCGCCTAATTAATTTTTTCATAAGCAAATTAACAAATTACTCATTAGAATATTAAACATGATTTAACTAATATCCTCTTTCGAATGAAATTAACTATAATTGCTTGGTTTAACCTACTATATCTTTTATGTCGTTTAAAATCTAAAAAATAACATTAATATTTGTGAATGGGCCGTCTAGGGTTATGGTATACATCTATCCCCTTTAAGAACTTAGGGAATTTACTCATTGGTCTTTAAATGAGCAATTTTCTCTCAAACGTGCACAAATCACTTAACACAATAATTCATTAGCCACATAAATGATAATGCATGAAGTACAATAGTACATACACATGAAAACAAGCATTTTAACATTAAAAAGTAAATTTCGAAATTAATAAAGCTAAGTTAAGTATCCATCATAAATCTCAACACAAGAACTTAGCCTATTTTATATATATGATAAAAAGGAAAAAAAAAACTAGAAAATTACATTACAAATTCTTAGAATAATGGGTAAAATACAGCATAAAATGTAAATACTTCCCTAGTCGAATTCTTGGAATTTGGTTTGGTGTTGATTTTCCCCAAAAATTTCTCCAATTTCTTTGATTTCTTCTCCTTCTTATCCCAAAAGTGTATTGAAAAATGAAAGGAAAAAAAGGAGAATGAAGAACGAATAGAGAATAGATGAAGAATGGGGCCAATGTGCCTAAACATGGCTTATTAAAGCCCTAAAATCATCCCCAAAAATTATACCGAAAAAATACTTAAAAACCATGAAAATTCCAAAACGATACAGCCATAAATTAGCATGCACTCGCACGTCGTGAGAGCAAAATTCTCTCGGGTTACATTTATGCACCTCCCGCATGTGCCAAATTGAGCTCAGTGTGCGACTTCGTTATTCTCTGATTTTGAGGCCTAAGTCCTCTACTATTTGCATGTTTGGTCCCTAAACTTTTACCTTGCACATTTTTGTCCTCAAAATTTTACCTTTATATTGATTATGCCCGTCAAAATTGGAACCAATGTCCTTCAACTCTTAGCACTTGTGCACTTTGGTCCCCAACTCCACATTTTTGTACGCTTTTAATCCCCCTTTTTTTTAGCCTTTTTCTCCTTCAATTTGAAGTTTTTTTCCTAGAAAAGTCATAATTGCACAATTGTGAGTAGAAATCCACTCCATTAATCAATAATAAACTTATTTTAAGTATAAATAAGTGTGTAAAAACAAATTTAGCAGTAATCCACATGAAATCAATGCTCCAAATTATAAATAAAATATTGACTATGTTTCTTGGGTCTAATGACTAATTCTGCACTTTAATTTCATGTGGCACTATTTGATATATTTAATTATGCTTTGAATTGAATTTTACAACTAGTTAGATGATAACAATCTATTTTCATTAATTATTCTGCTTGTCGATGCTTATACTAAATAGCATTATATGTATAATTTTAAAAAGCTACAGGATTACGTCCCTAATTATAAAGTTTTGGATTGATTTTCATATGATATTTTCAAATATATATAGATAAGTTATGGTATCGAATCTAAATAAAAATTATTATTTTGTATATAAAGAATATGAAGACTTCTTACGTAACATGGAGTAAATCCAGTTGCCTAACTATATGACATGTTAAAGTCAAACTGAGTTTTGTAGCGATTCTACTTTTTAAAAGATTTTGGAGGCGTTACAATATAGTATCAAAGCTTATGTCTCACTTTTTTGTGTATTCATTTGGACTTTAAAGTTTTAATTAAAAAAAGTGAAGTGAATAGTACCATCATTGTTCACGATGAACGGTAACAACATGTCACTGTCCGTAAACAGCGGGTGGAAATTATTAAAAAAAAACGGATTTAATATGGTAGAATTTTAATTTTTTTGTTTTTAATTTGGATGGTAATCCTAGCATGAGAATTTGATATTGATATTGAACGTCCACGTTTTACATGTTACATGTAATAAGCCCTAACTTTGCATGATTATGTTAATAATTAAGAATTTTCTTAAGATATATTAGTTTAAAGATTATGTAAACTTTTTGTAAAATTCTTAAATATGTATGAAAGGCCATTAGTTCTCACGACTACCAATCGATCACCCTCCAATGGCCCTAAGGCATGTAACGCGTAAGGAAATAAATGATTATTTAAATCTTTTGTTTAACTTTACATTTGCTAATTGTCTAATTATAGATTTCATTATATGTGCATTTTTCCTTGCTATACTTATGTTTTATATCTCAAGTAAAGCATGATTTCCTTGCCTATGTAAATGTATACTAAAGCATGAAATACACTATATTACCATTACAAGAATATAAGCGTAATATGTTAGTAGTTTATTCAAGGTTACAAGGAAATTTTTAAATCCTTTATTCGCTTATTTTCCAAACAACGAAGAATTTTCGATACCGCTTTATTCATATATGTTTGGATAGATTAAATAAAATAAATGCCCAACTTATGAAGCTTGGGATTTAATTTGACATTTGCATAACAATTTTCATTTGGTTTTATTTGATAAAGTATTTAATGAGTAGTACCCATAATCAATGATAAATGGTTTATTAAACCACATTGTTTGAATACAAGATTTATGTATCACCTAATTAATGTGTGTACACACACACACACATTCCAGTGAAAGTTAATACATTTGAATACATTAAACATTTTATTACATTTAATAGAAAATAAATAATGTTAATTCTTCAAATGTAATTTAACACAAACTGAACTAATGATCGAACAAATTATAATCCAAATTCCTCCAAAAAAAATGGGGTCCACCACTTATTGAAATTAAATTTATTGCTGACATTACACCGGATTTACTTTACTAAGTTCAACAAATCCAAGCACAACGATAGCACCTCATCGCTTGTCAACCAATGACTTGTTCTAACATGTGGAAGTAGGGAAAATTGTGAGTATATGAGAATACTTACTAAGACACGAATATTTATGCAATCCCGAATAAAAATATCAATTCATGTATTAAAATAATCATATCGTCATATCATATCTTTAGAATCCAGTAAAAACTCGTACATATCATATCATTTATATCGGGTGGCCATTATCATATACCATATCATATGTGTCCATTTGTTAGTATAATATTTATAAACATGAAGTAAATAAAATTAAATGGGATAAACCACTTGCACGTCGAAATCCTACCTTGATTAATGAAAAGAGATTTTGAAAGAAAAGCAACAATTTCACGTTCCACAACCTTTTCTCTGATGCTTTGTGTGCATATATGTGTTTGATTTAGTACAAAATATCAAATCTTTTATTCCCAACTTGAAACACTTATTTAAGGTAGACAATAATCATTCGTTAAATCATGTGACATATATGTTTAAATAATCTAAAATTTTCTATCATATTTATACAGTCACGCATTTTTCATGTAATTGGCCTAAGTTACTCACGGTTATACTTTTCTTTTTTTTAATCAAACATGTGACAACCAACAATATGAAAATCAAATAGGTAACATAATTAATATATAATAAAAAATAACTTTTTTGAACTTCAATATCTTGGGCTTAACTTGTTCGAATTAACATTTTCTCAATTTGAATATTTCTAATTAAGAAGAGCTCAATATTGATATACTAAAACTCTCTCTATCAATATTTAATTATTTGATACAAAAAATAAGAATTTAAAACATATTTCTCTATAGTCCTTCAACTTTCAAAAAAATATGAAATATAGAATCTCGAAAAATAAATTATATTCTATAAAATTTTCGGGACTTTACAGTTATATGATAACCTTACTAGGAGATGGCAAGTATATATCAGTGCTATAAAATGAGGACCTGAGCCACAATCAAGAGTGATCTCAAAAAAAGTAGCACCATTTTCTGCAATACAAATTGAAGAACTCAGAAGATGATGCTATGTTTCTTTTTAGTATATTATATGTTTTAAAAATAATGCTCTTTGCTTAGGTTTTCTATTCAGACTCACGTAGTTCTTTTATTTTATTTCAAGGTGTGACTTTAGGTCGATGCGGTTTTGTGTTATGAAATAAAATATTAAGAATTTCCTTGATTTGCTTTATTTTGTTGTTTCAGGTTGGTTTAAAAAATCTAATAGATTATCTAAAGGAAATGGCATCACGTACTCATACAAATT
The DNA here is from genome assembly GCA_903798385.1 of Fraxinus cuspidata. Classification (NCBI taxonomy): domain Eukaryota; kingdom Viridiplantae; phylum Streptophyta; class Magnoliopsida; order Lamiales; family Oleaceae; genus Fraxinus; species Fraxinus cuspidata. The sequence continues at coordinate 6,991 of CAIGRP010043452.1, forward strand.
TGATGCGAGACTTACTGCAAGTAATACAAAAATCGAGTTGGCAAAGTCAAACACTACCACCATAGAATGCATCGACACTTCAGGACATACCTCATTTTGTCCATGGAGCTATTTCAATAAATGAGCAGTTTCATATGTACGAGCCTCCTACTTTTAATGGTGATTTCGGCCTATTGACAGTTGAGGAATGGATTAGAGGTCTTGAGTGCATCTTTTGATGCATTGCTTGTACAGATGTGCCCAGAAATTGTACAGCCAGCCATTGGTGGTAGGCTACCTTATGTACTAGGAAGGAAGAGCAGTAGCGTAATCTGACTTGGACGCAATTTACGGATGACATTATGGCAAAGTATTCTTCACAAGCCTTAAGGACTTCAAGGAATCAAAGTTTCTATAGCTCAGGCAAGTAAAAACATGTCACTTATTAAGTACGAGAGAAAGTTTGAGCAGATATCAAGGTATGCCTCGCACTTAGTAGATACAAAAGCTAAGAATTTTAGGAGGTTAAAAATAGACTATGCCCAGAGATCAATATGATCATCATGTCTTATCATTTTACATTATACCGTGAAATGTTGGAAATTGCTCATGCTATTTCATACAAGAGAACTATATTTGAGCAATATGCCCAGCAGAACAAGGAGTTATCTAGAAAAAGAATGTGGAATGATCAGAACATGGAAATGTATAACTAGCAAAATAAGAGATCAAGTGCAAGAGTTGGTTTCGGTAGCATAAGTAGGAGTATTACATCATGCCCTAAATGTAATAAACTCTATACGTTTGGTGTGGTAAGACGAGATACATTGCCTTGAACCCTAGGGAGCCTCTACAGAAGAAAGATGATGCCAAAAAGGAAAAGCTCGAGTTTTTATATTGAATCAGCAAGATGCTGAGCAATATCTAAATGTGATAGCAGGTATTTTATTATTATTCAATGTACATGCATATGTTCTTTTTTATTATGAACTACACATTATTTTATCTCTATATCTTTCGTTGCTAAGTCATGTGTGAAAACAAATAATGCGTTAGAATTTAGTATCTCTTCAGGAAGTACTCTTTGTACAAATCACATATTTGATTGGAAAGGTTCTAGATGCGGACATATACCTTTTAGATATGAAAGATTTTGACAATATATTATGCATAAACTGGTTAGGACTCAATCGCGCAACCATCTGATGTCACGAAAAATAAGTGTTATTTCATATGCCAGGAAAGGAAGAGTTTTGTTTCTTTAAGATAAAGTTTAAGTCTTTATCGTATCTTGGATCAGCATTGCAAGCAAACAAGATTTAAGAAAAAAGTTATGTTAGAGATTCTTAGTTAATATTATCGGTTTCCAATTTACAAAATTAATCATTAATGATAAAAATATTGTACGAGACTATGTGGATGTATTCTCAGAAGACCTACCTAGCATTCCGCCTAATAGACAAGTGAAATTTATGAATACGTGTTTGTTTCCTATTCTTTCAAAAAATGAAATGGAGTAGTCTCCTTTGAAACCCAAAAACTCCTGTCAACCACCACCCAAACCACCGGACCACCATACCATTGGAAAGCCCTCATTACACATTACAATCCCTACCCAACATCTTGCTTCAAAACCACCAGAATTTGACGAAAAATTGAGCAAAACGACATGCCCACATGCACCAAAATGGCTAAATCACCTATTCCGGCGACACCCATGTAATGCCCATCATTCCAGTTGATTATACACACTAGTGCATGCTTACCATGTTCCTCAATTGCCCTTAAATCTACACAATCAAAATTAGCAAGCTGCCTTTTCGAACACAGTGCAGTCGCAGATTTTAGGCAAATATTTTGACCCTGACAATGGGACCCATGATCGCAGACTACCACCTCAGGCTACTACTCCTCATGGTGCATCTACTGGTATATGGATCTTCTTCAATTTGACGTTAAAAGTGCAGTTCATTCGAAAACAGTGCACACGCGACTAAATCGGTATCATCCCCTTTGAAGGTCCATGTAATTGCATCATCCTGAATGTAATTCAACAGGATAAGGATTTAATTGATTCAATTCATCAACCAAACGAAACAATTTTGGATTTGTCACCACAAATCGTCCATCCACGCGAGGGGAAATTTTTTCTATCAATTTATAGCTCAAATGTGTCCTAACTTACAAATCAACTTAGGAGAACTCAAATTCAGGATCAAAAAACACTAGGTAATCCATCAATTGCAAAAATTACACCCCTCGTTTGCTAAATTTTGGAGTCAAATGTTGTTCTTCACACATCACGAACTATTGACCTAAATTCTTCCACTTGTGGGCAGAATTTGGTCAAATTAATATCACCATTGGATTCACTAGGCCCAATTTAGTCAGGAGTGTTGCACTGGAATTTGAACCCTAAATTTTATCGGAAGTGCTCCATTGGAATTTGTGCCACAAGGCATACAAACTGAGAATGAGGCATATGCGATTTCAAGACAAAATTTGACCAATATGATACCACCATTGATTCGAGACAAATGGCATAAATAATGAGGCAAAAAAATCCTCATCTTCTGGGTAGTATCTTGAGCTAGTGACCTCTCCAGTGATCTTATAACATGATAAAACCTCTACAATAAAAACCTTGGCTCCTAGTTTGGTTATTTGTGATGCATTGGGAAGCGTACCAATTGAGACTGTTCCTTCTACTATTTCTAGACAATTTTTGGCCTTGAGAACTGTTCTAATGGTGCTAGAGCATGGAGAGATCCTTTGGGTTATTCATTTAGCTCCTAATAAATCTCTGGCTGAGCGTACCACCAATATGCATGTTCCTTCCCCACACAGGCAACCCTAACTAGCACCACTCATACAACTACTCTTACTGTACCCACTAGTCCGATGTCATATGCTGCAGTAATTGGTAATGTGCCTGTTACCTCTCAGGTAGAAAGAAGTTAGAAGAAGTCTTTTGCCCATGTCCTTAGAGCAATATAGTAGTCAGTTGATCACATGCTTGTATCTAAAGAACCCTTCATCCATTATGGTGAGCCTACAGTCCTATTTATGGAAGCAAATGAGGATATTTTAGCTGAGCCATACAAGTTTACGCTTGTTGGCGAATATGTGCATCGCAGAACATATATGGTTAAGGTACATAATAGTTTTTCTCGTTTTGATTTTTGTAGTAATTACACTATTGGTTTGATTGATGCCACACACATTTTGATTCATTTGGAGCACGAGGACGATTACGCATGGTTATTCTTCAAACCCACATGGTACGTTGATGGTTCCCCTATGAGAGTCTTTAAATGCACTCCGTGTTTTAGTCTACGACAACAGACCCCCACTGCTCTAGTCTGGGTATCTTTTCTTTTATTGCCCATTCACTTCTAGGCTAAGAGCAGTCTATGTGCTATTGCCAAGGCTATTGACTTACCACTTCGAATTGATGATGTAACTTCTGATCTTAATTATTTTTCGCGTCAAACCCACAAGCGTACGAGATCGTTGTACAAGTAATAAGATTTGTGAATTAAGAGTATCGTTCCCATGAAGAATAAGATATAATTCCCACGAAGAATAAGATATAATTTTTAGTTCAATAACTACTATTAAATTCGAAGTATAATGAAATCAAAAGATGTGGTTTGTATATTTTCTATACTAATCCTAAACTAAGAAAACAAATAAAGTATTTATTTAATATGTGAATGTTTGTATTGGAATTGTGAATCCCCCTATTGCTATTTAATTCAATTCTTAAATCTTAATTTAGTAAATTCATGCATTCAAGACAATCGATAATGGACTATTATTAAATATTATTTTCCAAGATATATTAATCCCCCTATTGCTATTTAATTCAAATCTTAATTTTTAATTTAGTAAATGCATGCATTCAAGACAATCGATAATCTACTGTTATTCGATATTCTTTTTCAAGATATATTAAACATATGTTTAACACGACCCTGTCTTATTCCTTGTCCGAATTCATAGAAAAACATGCATTGAATCACATGATTTATCACACATAATTACATATGTCATAGATATCATTCCTAATACTTATTGCGCATGTGTTGATTTTGCCGTGTTCTAAACTTATTGTGAGTATTCTTACACTACAACAAGCAACTTACTATATAATTGATAATCAAGCAATCAAATAGTTCAATGGGATTGCAAAACCAATCAAGAAAAATCAAAAATACTAAACTAATTGTCTTGAATTAAAATAAACAAACAATAGCGTTCATCATTCATCCAATACAATGAAAAACTTAGCCTAACATTCTTATAATTAAATTACACAAGAATAATTGAAAAAACATCACCCGAAAATAAGAATGATGGAAGAAGTTTGAGAAATCTACGTTCTTGGTTCAAATCTTAAAAGCGGGCTATGAATCTTCAAAATTCTTGTATGATTCGCCTTGAATTGATGTATAGGCTTGTTTTTCGCCTCCAAAATATGTAGAATATGATAAAATTTAGGTTCAACGGAGGTCTCCCATATGTATTCTATTGTTATGCCTTTGTAGGAGTAGAAAATTGGTGAAAAATCACGTCCAGATTGGTTTTCAAAAGAGTTACAATCGAATAAGGAAAGTTGCCTTGGAGGCGCGGATTTTTGTCTCTGCATAATAGTCAGTATTGTGACTATAACGTTCTCTCTAGATATTCGATTGAGGCGATTCATAGTGCGTTAGAAAGATAACTCAATGATCTACAACTTCACTAGAAATAGAATATTTTTAATTCGGACGTTTACTATCCCAAAAATGGGTTTTAATATTCGGCTAAAAATTTAGAATAAAACATTTGCGATTGGAAATTGATTTTGATAATATTTTATTCCTTTTTGAGTTCTAATTCCATCCAATCGTCTCCTAGAAATCTTCAAAGTATCATCTTGTGGTCCGAATTAAGTATTTAATGTTTGCAAATCGACCCTCAAACTTTGTATTTGATACAATTGAGCCATTTTCCGCTATCTTTGTATTATTTTTTCCAATTCTTCATCAAACATTGAGTTCTACCTACAAAATGAAATACAACACAATTTAGGACATCGAATAAGTGTAGAAACTAAACTTATCAGTTATCCCAATGAGGCTAGAGTCTGTGTGGAGGTGAATTTGGACTATGATCTTTCTGAGTTTGGATCGAGAGGGAAAAGATCGGTGGCTATTGGCAGACTGTCCAGGATGACAAGAAGCCAAAATTTTGTTATAGATACAGACATTTTGTGTACAGAGATGATCATTGTACGTTTGTTACACGGCGAGTACCACCTCATTCTTTCTATGTTGTTGAGCTTATTCCTCGGAATGCTATCCGAACTAAGCATAAGGGTAAGGGGAAGGCATGTTAGAGGTGGACTACAGTTCGTAAGGACCAGAGAAGATAGTAGAGTGCAAGCACTTCAAGTGCCCATGTTCCTCAGACTGTCCTAACTATAGTGAGCGGTGCCCTATATTCCAAGTATTATACGTACTCAGAGACAAATAGTTGCCCCGCACATAACTCCTACAGTTAGTGCCGCTTTACCAAATATCAGTTTGGTTGCTCCTTAGAGCAGTATTATTCAGGTTCATGCCCAAAGTTCTGTGGATCTGCTCTTGAGCACTCTTTCCATTCAGTTGGCTACTATACCAGTTGCTCCTCCAGTTGTTCAATCAGTTGCTCCTTTAGTGGTTCAGTCAGTTACCCTAGCCAGTATTGCTCCTTCGACCATCATTACATCTGTTTTGACTCCATCAGAGACTGCAATTCATTTATGTAGTGCTTACACCGATCCCTTGGCTCATGACTTGATTCAGCGACCACGTATATCAATTAACTTAGAGGATACAAATATAGTGGTCAGACATCTACCAGGCCCTACACCTATCCGCACTCATATCTCTAGTGCTCATCCCATTTGTTAGCAGAACAATGAGGCATCTATCCAATCTCTATAGTCTGAAAAGTCAAGTACGGGGGGCACTTCACAAATTGAGGTTCACCAGTAGGGCATGTTTCGTAGGTCTTCTTCTGAGGATTAGGTTAGTGTAGTTGGAAGGATAGAGGATGATGGTTCCATCGGGGTTATACGGAAGAAACACCTGTGGGATACTGATACTCCACATCCAACCGAGAGGATCGCCCGTGTCAGTCACATGATACCTCATCACATTCTCCATCCCTATGAGTACCATCATATGGAATGTGAGAGGTATAACTAGTGTAGATACTCCCTGATGCCTGCAGAGACTTAAACAGCTTCATCATGTTTATCTTTTGGTTATACTAGAGCCTTTTGTTCTTTAGCATAGATTTGCCTATAACCGATGATATATGTGTTTTGACATGGGAGTTCAGAATAAGTCGAACAAAATCTAGTATTTTTGGAATGTAGGGACCAGTGTTACTATCATTAATGATCATTCCCAGTTCCTTCACGTTAGAGTTGAGGATTCGAGACTAGTGACTCTCATCTATATGACTTCAGTCTATGCTTTATGTGACGGCTATCAAGAGGGATTTGTGAGAAGGTCTTCACCATATTTCCCGTGATATGGACGACTCTTGATTAGTTGGGAGAGACTTTAATGTCATTACATATGAAAGTGAGCATGTTCATAATACTCATGATCGAGGCACTATTGATTTCTTAGATATGATGTTAGACTACGGTTTAGAGGATGCTAGTTTCCTTGGGATTCGATATACTAGGACCAATGGTCAGGTCAAGAAGAGACTGGATAGGGTACTCATTCATTCTACAGCTGTAGCATTCTGTAGACAACTTTCAGTGAGGCACTTGAATCAAACTTCATCTTATCATTCGCCTTTACTACTTCAGTGGATTTCTAATGATGATTTGGGGTCTAGACCTTTCAAAATTTTTAGCCTTTGTCTCTCAGAAATGGTCACTCCCTACTCGACTTATGGGGATGGCTGCTCTCTGGGAGAAGTTCTTCAGGCTGAAACAGGGACTGCATTGGTGGAATCGACATGTTCGATGATGTTTTCCAGCAAGTGAGGGATGATGAGGATAGGTTTGGTGAGGTAGAGAAGGTATATGATAGAGACCTTACACTAGAGCATTGTAACATACTACATCATGCTTAGGTAGTTTTGAACCAGACTTTATCTATTAAGGAGGGTTTTGGGAATAAAATACCGGTTCACGTTGCGTATGTAAAGGAGATCACAATACTCGATACTTTCATGTGATTGTTTAGGGACACTGTAATAGGTCACGTATTGGGTCCATTAGGATACAAACATGGGAAGTCTAAGATACTCTTACTGACATTCAGACTTTGGCTATCGCATTTTACAAGGATATCCTATTTGATCCTCCGCAACCTTTGGACCCATTTCGTTCTGTATCATCCCCAGATTTTTTACGGAAGATGATAATTTGGCACTAAACCGTCCCTCTTTGATTTATGAGGTACTGGAGGTAGTTTTTAATATAGATGCTGACAGTGTTGCTAGCCCGGATGGGTTCTTATCCATTTTATTCTAGCATTGCTGGGACATTATTCAGGACGACGTATATAGAGCAATCTTGGACATTTCAAATATATTTTTTTAATTTTATACGGGCTACACAGGCCGGCTCGGCTCGGCCCGAGCTTCGACTCGGTTCTACCGAACCTCGGGCCGAGTGCGATCCGAGCCGTCGAGTCAAACTGACATCCATAAGCATTATAATTAAAGTTAATATAAACCCTTTTGGGCTATCAGGTATCCCACTTATTTGACGGTGACCATCTTCTACGGGGTTCTACTACTACTACTACTACTACTACTACTACTACTACTGTGTTGCTACTTAAGAGGGACAGTGTTTGTAGATGGACTGATCCATTAGTTTATGTATAGTGTTCAATAAGCTATTACTAAGCTTTTGAACACTCGGTGGAGTACACTGCTACCGCACATTATCTCTTCTCCATATAGTGGATTTATCCCTGGCCGCCTGATTGGAGATAATGTATTATTAGCTCAAAAGCTTCTCTATACTTTGGATGCTAAAGTGCAAGGGAATAACTCTATGTTGAAGCCAGACATGATTAAAGTATACGATCGTATGGACTGAGGCTTCATTTATTCAATATTGGAGGCATTTGGATTTGATCAAATCTGGATCTGCAGGATCAAGTGGTGCATCTCGGAATGTCTTTTCATGTACTCCTAAATGGCCACCTATGTTGTTTTTTCCTTCATCAAGAAGGATTAGACAAGTTGATCCCAGTTTGCCATCATTGTTCATCATAGTCGCAGATTACTTCTCACGTCTACTCATTCAGAGGTTTCAGAAATATGCCAGTGTGTGCTATCAGCATGGAGGTAGTACTCTTGTCTCACACCATTCATTTCTTGATGATATGATCATATTCTCCAAAAGTCAGAAATAATCTATCAGGAGGGTTCTTGATTTTCTGGAACATTACGAAGATGTTTCTGATCACTAAGTGAATAGGGACATAATAGACTTATTCTACCCTGACGAGCATCTATTAGTCACATCAGACAACTTGAGATTTTTAATGGATTTCGACCACCAAAGGGCAACCTTTAACTTGATTGGGGGTCTCTTTCTTTAAGGGGATTAAGAGGAACGTCATTTATGATGACGTTATCCAGAAGGTTAAGGGCAGGATCTCAAGTTGGGCTTCATGACTATTATCACTTGGGGCCGTATTACTTTGTTGAGGTCAGTGATTTATTCCATACCATTACATCTTATTCATATTATGCAGCCCCCCAAGGTTGTCTTGAAAAAACTTGAGAATATTTTTGTGCAATTCCTATGGAACTCCAAGGAACAGGCACGACAGTTACATTGGCAGAGTTGGAAGGAGATTTTCCTTCCAACTGATGATGATGGTCTAGGCTTTAAGAGATTACAAAATGTGGTAGACATCTTTTCCATGAAGCTCTGGTGGTTGTTCCGTTCTTAGAGATCACTTTGGTCCCATTTTTTACTGGGCTAGTATTATATAGGGACACATCTTTTACTTGCAGCAATTCCCTACTCGTCTTCTCCTACTTGGAAGATGTTGAAATTAGTTGGGCACCGGACAGAACCACACATTGCATGGCACCTTGGAGCAGGTCAGATATTCTTCTGACATGATTGCTTGATGGGCAACACCACGTTGGCATCCTGATTCCCACATCGATAACACACATCTGCAAGGGTGCTGGATTTTTTTGATGATATTGGGTAGGATATTGGATGTTTATTACATGTTCTCTCTCCTTTTTAGGTGGAAAAAATATGGGATATACCTTTATGTACAGATACCTCAGATCGCATTGTTTGGAATGATACATCAAATGGTAGCTTCACTACCAAGTTTGTATGGCAGTTCATACTTTCAAGACACCAGTATTAAGATTCATATCGAATACTATAAAGCTCTAATTTGCCCATCACCATCTCATTTTTTTGCTGGAGACTATGGCAGGATCTCATTCCGATAGATGTGGTTATTTAGAGGAAGATTGGATGTCAGTTGGCATCCCATTGCCAATGTTGTTCCGAGATCGAGACTATCAATCATATTTTCACCGGCAGTAACATCTCCGATCAAGTATGGCAACATTTTTCAAATACCTATGAGTTTATAAGAGGGAATGAGACTGAGGTTCCAGAGATGGAGGTATTCTAGACAGTATGTTCCCTGTAGACACATTCGTACTATCATTCCTCTACTGGTATTTTGGATTCTATGGACCGAGAGGAATGATGCAAAGCATATGAGGATCCGCTTGGTGTCCAGACGTATCATATGGAGGGTCTATGCATTATATCTTTTCTTCATACTATAGGATTATTTCAAGCTGTACATTGGAGATGGGATCTGATACTTGCACCCATCTTTGGTATTTCTTTGATTACTACTCCCCATCTCCTCTTATTTTAGTTTGGTGGCGCACTCCATCAGTTGGATTTGTCAAAATCAGGGAGGCATCATTAGGGATTACGCAGGACACTGTAGCAAGGTTTTTTTAGCTTCGTATGGACCGTGCATGATATTAGAGGCAGAGCTCATGGCTATTCTTGATGAGATTCTACTGGTTAGAGGACTAGATCTTTCAGATATTTAGATTGAGTCAAATTCTATAGTGGCTATTCACTGCATCACTAGAGGAGGATGACCATAGGCTATTCAGGGCATACTCAGACAAATCACATACATCGTATCATTCTACAGAAACGTATTTTTCCATATCTACAGATGGGGTACAGATGCTCTTGCTGTAGAGGGTTGGGATCATAGGCGATATCAGTTATATAGAGCAACTAACTCACCACGTCATATTAGGGCACTCATACATATTGATAGAAATGGACTACCCAACAGTAGAATATGATTTTTTTTTATTCTTGCTTTTGTCTTTACTTGTATTAGTTCTTTTGTAAGGGAAGTAATACTTCTTTTTTTTTTTTCCAATTTTACTTTTATCCCTTATAATTTATTTATTTTTGTAAGGGAAGTAGTACTTCCTCATTTACTATTTTTATTATTTCCTCATGTAGCCATGGTATTCATCTGCCACAAGTGAGGGCATATTAATAAAATCTCAGAGGTACCGCCATTTTTAAGTGAAATTTATGATTGACCTGGTCCCTGAAGCAACACCACTATCCAAGTCCCTGTATAGAATAGCACCGAAAGAATTTCAAGAATTGAAACTATAATTTGAAGAGTTTCTAGATAAAAGGTTTATTTACATTAAGTGTATCTCTATAGGGCACTCCAATACTCTTTGTGGAAAAAAAAAAGATGTGACTTTGAGAATGTAAATTGACTATTGATAATTAAATCATCTGACCATCAAAATTAGATATCCGCTTTCAAGAATAAAAGATTTGTTCAACCAATTAAGGGATGCAAAGGTGTTTTCTAAGATCGACTTGAGGTCGGGGCATCAGCAGCTAAAAGTCAGGGCAAATGATATATCGAAAACAGTTTTCAGGACTCATTATGGACAATATGAGTTCACGATCATGCATTTTCGTTTCACCAATGCCCCAACAGTATTCATAGACCTAATGAACAAATTTTCCATCAGTACTTGAACTAATTTGTCATAGTATTTTTTGACGATATATTTGTGTACTCCAAAGATAAGAATCTGCAATTTCGAATGAATGCATAACATCTTTCATGTGTCAATGCTACATAAGTATATTCATGACCCCATGCACGTATTAAATGAAACACAAACTTAGCTACAACCAGATCTCATGATAGAAGAAAATCTTATTGAAATTCTACCATGAGATATAAAGAAATTACTAAATAAGAAGATTTCAATCATAAAAGTGTTATGAAGCGGTGCAATGGAAGAAACAACTTGGGAATGGGAACATGAAATGAAAAAAAAAATCCTGAGTTGTTTAGGTAAATTTCGGGGATGAAATTTTATGAGGGTGATTGTAACATACCAAAAATTTAAAAAAAAATTAAGCTATAAAGTAACAATTATCAAATAATTAAGTAATGAGATAGTGAATAAGTTAAGAATAATTAGGGTATTAATCAGTAAAATAAATTAATAATAAATATAGTAAGATAAAGATAATTTATAATTTAAAAAATGAGGTAATAAGATTATGCTTGCAATAGTGACCGGAGAGAAGAGACAAGCACTGAGGGTGAGTTGTGGACCAATGGGAATTTATTAAATTTCCTTACATTTAATGAGTGGCTCGAGGGCCAATGAGAAGTCACTAATTTTAGCTGCATTTAATACCTAGTAATGACAAGAATTTGGATAATAATCTTGTTAATGATATAAATAATTTTAGTCTCACTGAATTAAGCATCACTTTCAAATCTACTTAATACATTAATTATTTCAAGAAAAAGGAAAGGCAAGTAAGAGGGACAGCTTTTGTAGAAAATAAAAATTAAGAGAAAATGAGAAAAAAAATATAAAAATATAATAGGGCCCGATGTCCACATGGGCACATTGGAACGCCCATGTAGTGACCCAATTTTTATTTAAATTGTTTTCTACTCTTATTCCCTCTATTTTGTCGTCGCGATTAATATGATAATTGACTTTTGCAGATAAATTTACCACAGGTGAGTGGACATAAAGACAAATTGATGAATAAGGAATAAAATTCACTTGACCAAATTCTATACACGTGTCATGACGTTTTACTAATTGCTCTATTATATTTTTATTTCAGTTCTTTTTATTGTCAAATAAGTTTTTTACTTAAAACTCTTTTGCTCATTATATTTGGTAAGTTATATTGACTATGTTATGGTACCATGATGGTAAGTCCATAGGGGCCTTGATAATTAATGCTAAAGAAGGGCCAATTAATTGGACAAGAAACGTACATAAGTAAACGATTTGCCCAATTAAATAGAATAATTGGAGGTAATGATAGAACTTCCATAAAATTTCATGGCATATGAATGGAATCAACTTCTATGAGAAAAAATGAAAGGAAGGCAACTAATTGACATTGAATTTTTGGCCTGATGCAAGTTCGTACATAATAAAGGCCCAAACTAAATAAATGACGTACCAAAGAAATTCCATTCCATGCTTTACTCACTGAACTCATTGTTCAAGCGGTATTTTTTCAAGTAACTATAGACCTCAAGTACGTGGCAACAACATAGGTGAGGTGGCAAATATTCTTGAGTCAATTTGAAATATGTTTGGTCATAATTGAGCACGTGATGTCTTACCCCCATGGATTTATCACGTGGGAGATATCTATTATGTGTACTGTTGGACTCGAGATGGTGAAAAGAATCTAAGTGTAAATTTTTGTACCATATCATTCCAAGAAATAATGCTCTTAGCAGATAAAGAATGTAGCCAATCTCTTGTGCTATGCTTCAAGGTGTAATGGAATAGACGAAATGTATTGACATACTTTCCTTCACGACTGATACATAATAGTAGGAAAGCTCGAATGCGTGAAGAAATATATCACCATCGTTGGCGACTACTCTCGACTAAACTAGTTATATCGACTGAGCTGGTGGTAATTGATTTTGAACCTGATTTTGATTTTCGGCTATTTCTCTTTCTCTTCCTAACCTCTGTTCTTTTTTTTTTCTTTTCCTAAAGGTCTTTCCAATCTTGAGATCCAACAATTGGAACTCGATTTCATTAGAATCATGCGTAAACTATAGTTACGTACCTAAAAAATACAAATAAAAGAAATTAGGAATGTGATGAATAGCTTAAAGCAATAAAGAAAATTCAAATTCAAATATTAATTGTTAAATCCTATTTAAAAGCTTTATTACCCAGCAACAGGGCCAAAAATTTGTTCATGCGAAATTCGGAAGTGTACGGGATCGCTGACAAGTAATAATGTAGTGAGTAAAGAGTATCGACTCACAAAGAATAAACTTTAAATTGAATCCTATTAGTCCATTATCAAATTAGAATGTAACATAACAAAAGAGATTTATTTTGATAATATCTAAATTATCTATTAATTATCTAAGGGTAGTTTTACTTAAATATGGAAATTATGTGCTTGAATTTTGAATCCACCTATTGTTATCCTATTTCCTATTCTCAACTAATGTAATTTGTGTATTTTAGACAATCGATAATTCAATTTTATTCAACTATCTCTCCCGAGGTAAGTTATATCTATCCTAAGCATGATATATTCGTATTCCTATTTCAAATTCATTTGCAAAGCAACATATTCAATTACACTGTTATCTAGGTGATTACACACGCCATATATATTATTCATAACATCTGTTTTTTACATATCAATCGTGCAAAATTCTAGCTTATTATGAACATCACAAAACTATAACAAGTAACTAATTAGCTAATTGATGGTCAATTAATTTAATACAACAAAAAAGAATACAAGATCAATCATGATCAGAAATAACTAAACTATTTGGTGTTTAAAATAAAAATAAATTAGGGTTTATCCTTATTCCGACACAAAGGAAATTTAGCCTAACATGTTTCTAATGTCTTTACAAGTAGAATAATGAAAAGATATTGATGCTACCAAAAATCGTACCTGGTAATTTCCGAGCTTGACGACTGAGGATAAAAACGAACGAGGTCTTCCGGTACCTGAAAGAAAGGCGTCGAGGTGTGTC
>CAIGRP010043455.1:0-44938 GCA_903798385.1 Fraxinus cuspidata
TTAAAATTTCATATTTAAGTTTTAAATTATATATGTGATTTCTTTTAAAATTGTTGAAATCTACATTTTATAGATCAAATTTTAATATTTGTACAATAGTGTTAAATTCCGTATAAACTAGATAAGAAAAATTTGGTAACATTTCGAATCCAAATTTAAAATATATTTATATATATGTAGTGGATTTGGGGCGTTACAGATAGTGTCCACAAATCGACAAGCCTTGACCCAAAATCATTCTATTTCAAACGTACAATCTAATTCAAGTCCACGAAATTCGCACAAGAACTATTTTTTAGTTGGTCTTAAAAAAAATATGAAAATATTTAAATTTATAGACAAATTATTAAATATAATAATTTTTTATCCAACATTACGAGTTATAAATGTATATTTAGTGACATTATTAGATAATACAGTAAATGAAAATTTAATTTATTTCGTGTGATCTCTTAAAAACTGTAGATAAGCAACAATAACTTTTAGGGTTTGTTTGAGCCTCACTTTTGAATAGTATATTGATGAAAAATGTGTGATTAAAAAATAAGAAAAAAATTTGGTTTACATATACTATTATTTTATTGAAGAACGTGTGATTGAAATGGAATCAAAACACTGTTCAATAATGCATTTTTTTTTCCAAGACATGGGGCTTAAACTTGCTTTGGCACTCTTCAATTTTTTTTTTGGAAGAATGATCACTTTTTTTCTCCTTGCATGTAATGGGTAACACTATGTTTCATTGATTGGTTGTACTTAAAAAAAATTCAATATTGGTGTTGTGTTCGTGTCCATTTTGCCGAATACCAATCTTCTATTTGAGTCTTATGCACCTTGAGCTTCCTTTGCTAGCAGATGTTTACAACGTGGAGATGATCAAAACTAACAATTCATTGTGTGAGGTGTGAACAATACATGTTTTTATACTCTGAAGTATAATTTTTCAAAATAAAATCTAAAGAATCCTCTACACGCGACATGAAGAAGGGCAAAAAGAGGAGTAAGAAGGGCAATCGTCCAAGAAGGTGTGCTATATGTTTGGTATTAAATCTGGCTACATATTAATCGAGTGTGTGCACATGTATTTGGATTGTCCTTTAGAAACATTTGTCGAATCTTGACTAATGATCGAACCTCCAGCGTAGGTACTCAAAAAGGGATAAGTAAACACGACCGTGATACATATTTACAATCTAATATATGTTTTTATTGTTCAAACATAAATTTTTAAAATAAAATCTAAAGAATCCTTTACACGTGTCAAGGAGAAGAGTACAAAGAAGGGAGAAAAAGTGTGTTAAAGATGGGGTGCCATATGCTTGATCTAGGATTTAGCTCTATCTTGAAGTTTTATCTATGTCGTTAAGTTTGTTAGCTTGTCCATCACATTGGTACTCTACTAGCGTTTACAAACCCACAAATTTCCTCTTATTAATACTCTTAGGGATGACAATGGAGCGGATCGGGGTAGGGATCGGAGTAACCTTTCCCGCCCCGCTAGGCTCTCCCCCCCATCCCCGTTATCCGTTTAAGGCAAGGTAAGGCGGGGCGGAGCGAGTTGGGGCCCTTGCCCCGTTTACTACCCGTTTAAATTTTTTTACTTTTTAAGTTTTTGATTATTGATTTTATTGCTCTCATTCATTAAAGTGAGATAATAATATATTTTTAATTTTTTATTTATTTTTAAAAGTTAAATTATTCAAATATTTTAGTAATTAAGAATTTTATTATTTGTCGTGTTTTTTAGATAATCTTAGTTGTCATAAAACTAATGAAATTTCGTGAAATTTTCCATTTAAATATTGAATTCTTAAAAAAAATTTAAAAATAATAAAAAAATTAAATGGCCCGATCCGAATATGCGATTAAGCGAATATCGGGTTTGTCAGATTTTTTTGCCCCCTAAGTACTCTTTATTTCCCAAGCTCTCCACTTGAAAAGATTTAAATACGAACTGAACATCTACATGTTTTTCCAAATCAATGACTAGAATTGTTCCGATAGAACTCTGTGGAATCTCAAATCTTCTAATATCTGTACACTATTACGAAATCTTCTAAACTTGTATATTGAATATTTCAAGAAGCTCCTTCCATGGAAGACTAGTAATGGACGTGTTCTACAAGTTTCCAGAGATTCCATCAAATTTGTAGGTATTTGGCGTACATTTTGGGCCAGCCACAGTGCCTGCATCTACGTCGTGCTTGGTTGCATCCCATGTAGCCTGCTTGTGTCCCAACCTTCATTTGCCTTAGGCTACTTGCAGCATCATGATGCATCAAAGAAAAGAATACAAAATCATAACCAACCAGATAAAATAAATCAATTTATGCAATATTAATTTTTTTATCTTTTATACCATTTAATTTCAAATAATACAGCTCATATGCTATTCTTCATTACTTTTAAATATCATCCATCTATACTCTATATGATAGTCAAAATACCACTATCACATATGCGAGTAATTATCATCCGGACCTATAAATAGCATTATTCATCTCAAATAGGCCCAACAGAAAACATAATTTTTGTACTTAAATAAAATGAAAAACTTTTAGTAGAAAATGTTGTTTGTATTTATTGTGAAATATCCCCTTATCTTTTCATCTTAATAGAATACTTCCCTAGATGACCTTTTTCGTGCTGAAGACTCCCTATCGCCCAATTTCATTATTTTAGCATTAAAAACAATAAAGATGACCAATAATGTAAGGGTAATTGGCGCAATATCCCCTAACATTACCTATTTTGCGCAATACCCCTAAACTTTCATTTTAGCGCAAAACCACCTAACATTTCATTTTGATGCAAAACTCCTCTAAATCATCAAAATTTTTGGAATACATCCTTTTTCGCAATAAAGTATTGTCAATGATGAATTTATCTCCTCTTTAAATAAACAAAAAGAAAAAAAGAAATAATTGCAGTCAGATTCCCTAATCTTTTTAAAATATGCGAACGAGTCTAACTAAAAAATATAAAAAATGCAGTTTGTTTTTTTTAAAAAGTTCATCTTTACCAACACCCCCATCCATCCCATCCCATCCCATCTCAATCTCTGTAACAAATCAAACAAGTCTAAAAGCCTCCCCATCAACTCCAAATTCATCATTTTCTATCTTTATGACAATGCCAGGTCCACACTAAACATCACGCACACCAAATTTCAGTGACGATCCTAATCCCAAGTCCACACCAAACATGAGGCACACCTACAAAACTTGATGAGGATGCCAACGACCGTAACAATTGGAATGATGGATTAACGTTCTTGATGCTGCTATTCGTAACAGTAACAATATAGTTGTTATTATTGAGTAGCTTGGTTTTCTTACTTTTCATCTTCTTTTTCACTTTCTCGAAATCCTAGTTGAGGCCCTTATGATTGCAGGCATAGAGAATTATGAGGAGGCAACACAACCCAGTCTTTTGAGTGTTGAATGTGTGAATTTCTTTAGAGAAGGTGATGGCGGTGGTATTAATGGGGTTGTCATTGGTGGTGGTGGAGGAGGAAAGGAATGGAAAATTGTAAATTAGGAATGAATGGAGGTGTTTGGATCTGTTTATGAGGCAATGGTGGTTAAAAGGTCGTTACTATTGCTGGGTTTCATGTACCTATGTGTTTTGCCATTGTTGAATTGTCTGCAACCACTATAGAAATGGTGGCGTCGTCGTGCACGGGTGACTATTTTGAACCAAAGCAATTACGAGTGTGAACGAGGTATGGGTGTGGGCGTATTGGGAAATATGAACATTTTTTAATGTATTTTTTATTTTTTTTAGTTAGACTCATTTGAATAATTTGAAAAGATTTGAGACTCTAATTGCAATTGTTTTTTTTTTCCTTATTTTTTTTGATTTAAAGAGAATGAGAAATTCATCATTTTATAAGGTTCTATGGAGAAAAATATGAAAATATTGTATTCCAAAAAGTTTGAATGCTTTATAGGGTTTTGCACCCAGTGTTCCAACCCCTCCAAACGCGGTTTTTTTAAAAGTTAGAGAAATTGAGTGCCAAAATGAAAGGTTAGGGAATATTGTGCAAAACATGTAATATTAGGGGCATTGCATTAATTGCTCTTATATTATTTGCAATCTTTACTGTTTTTAGTGTATAAACTAATGAAATTTAATGGTAGGGACGAAAAAGGATATATAGGGGGTAATTTGCCAAAATGAAAGAATAAGGAATATTACGCCATAGGGGCAAATGTCATGGAGATTTTGTATCAAATACCATTTTATCAAGGGATAATTGTAGCCACGGTCTCAAACCTTTCAAATATTTGCAGGTTTTATCATATCTCTTTTGTTTGTTGTGCCAGTAGTCTTAAACCTTTCAAATACACACGGCTAAAGGACCCATTTGACCGTTAATTTATCAAAACAATAAACTTTGACATATTTTGACCAATTTTTAAAAGGATAAAATGATAAAATTCAATTAAATAAATAAATAAATAAAAAGATCACGCACCCACACCATGCTGATAATTCACAATATTCTTAGAACAGCAAGCAATGCGAGTATTTGGTCGTGGTGGTTCCTCTTTCGTCCCAATTTCACTGTATTGTTCTTAATCTTCTCCCAATTCCACTGTCTTTTATCCAAAAATGAAAGCATATTTTCATACGGTTGACAGTCTCAACTCTCCGAGCATCAATTCAAAATAATTACTCAGTAAATTCATATTGGGAAGCTATTTTTAGTTCTTAATTTTGCGTTTTACTGAAAGATTTTTACTTGTATATATTGGTAGGACGACAAAGGGGGATTTTGTTCCGGTGTTTGTGTAGAAGGGGATTATAAAGATGTCAATGGATTTTAGAGTATACACAACTTTACACCAACTGGCGAGGGCTCCAAATGTATTTGTGAAGAAGTCGAAAATGGAAACTATACAGTAGGTGGTGGAGCCGGAGCACGTGGTGGATGAAGGAGATTAGTTAAATCCTATTCGGTGGTGTGGGGATAGGGGAGGATTTGGGAAGAAGAAGGATTTTTTTCCTTTATTTTTTTGGGTTTTGCTATTTAATTTTTTAATTTGGTAAATGTAAAATTACTATTTTGCCCTATTTGAAATTTTTTAAAATGTGATCAAACTTAATTTTTTGGTTAACTAACAGTTAAGTTGCATGTATTTGAAATATTTAGACCACAAATGCAATAAATGAAAGGTTAAAAAAAAAAAATTCTGCAAAGACATAAAAGATTTGGAGCCGTTGATGTTTTAACCCCTTTTTATCAATGTATTATCGTTTCACCAAAGGTCGTTATCATTAGTGGTCGCATTAGCACCCAATAATTCCCGCTCAGAGAATCTCACTCCCGTGTGTCACCACCTAACGCCACCACTCCCCCACTCCACTCCACCCACCCCATACGCCCCTAACTCTTACTTCTCCCAGAGACCCATACAAGTAGAATTATTCTATAAAAAATCCTGTAAGCTCCAAGTCCTCTCCCATTTTTCAGGCGAAGAAAATGCAACAAAAATCCACGTCGCCTGCGGCGGCGGAAAATCCATCATACTTGCCGCAAATCCTTGAATTTCCATCCACCGACAACAGTAATGTCATCTGTGATCCTACCTCTTCCTCCCTCTTTGACTGGTCCAATTTTCTTGATTTCGACCACGATGACAACCTAAACCTCGCCTTTGATCCACAAGCCATCCATGGACCCGAATCAGAATCCGGACCCGGTGTTGACCCTATTCAGCCCCATAGTCAACAGCCCAACAATTCAACCAGGGTGAGGAAGAGGGACCTAAGATTGATCTGCTCGAATTTTTTGGCGGGGCGGATCCCGTGTGCTTGCCCGGAGTTGGATGCCAAGCTAGAGGAGGAGGCAAGTGGGGATCTCTCGGGTAAGAAGCGGGTTCGGACTGTCAGGGTCCCTGTTGGAGCTACGGCCAGGTGCCAGGTCCCGGAGTGTGAGGCCGATATTAGCGAGCTCAAAGGATACCATAGGAGGCACAGGGTCTGCTTGCAGTGCGCCAATGCTAGTATGGTGGTTCTTGATGGAGAGAGCAAGAGATATTGCCAACAATGTGGAAAGTGAGCTTATTTTAATTGTTGAGTAACTTTATCTACGCTTTAGACATGGTTTTTATTTTATATATGCTTTTATCGAGGTGTTTTTGCGATTGAATTGATGATGAAATGACTTTTATATAGAAAGCTATGGTGGGCAAAAATATATTTCCCTTTCTTTCTATTATGTGATTACTGTGCTTTATACTATCTGAAAAAAAGAATAAATGGAAAAAGGGGGAGTTAGAAACAATATATTTCTTGAAACAAACAAAAGAAAAGAAGAAACATAAACCATGGTTTATAGTTGAGCTCTTTTAATTGTAGGCTAGGAAGTCAAAAAATTAAATACATGAGTAATGGTGATTAAAATATGATTTTTAGGGTTGATAAGTTTTAGTTAGTCATTATGTTTTATTGTGATAGATTGGTGAAGCGGGATTTGTTATAGGTTGACTTGTTTTTATGTATGCACATATACGAAGATTACGTAGAGACAAATGAAAAATATGATTTTGGGAATTGGATTGCGAGGTTGATATGCTCATTTACATTTAACTGTTTTTGTGTTTGTATCTATAAAATCAATGCAGAATGGTTCTTGCAGTTCAAGTCTTGTCTTTTGCCCTAAAGGGAGGGTTTGCTACTGCCATGTTTTGTTGGCTGGTTTAGATGCACATACACGTGTAAAAGAACATGCACAACCTGGTGATATAATAATGGGCTTCGTGATTCAAAATGCAAATACATGCACAGATAACTATAAATATTCTGCATGTCACTATGAATCTATGATTATGGGACACATACATGATATGTGCACATAATTGCTGTTTGAGTTCCGTAGTTTTTAATGACGTTGATGATCCTAAATCACTAATTTTAAGTATTGTAATGAACATAGGTTCTTAACGAGGAACCTCTGTTGAGAATATGGTTGTGCATGGTCCGGTTCGGTTTTAAAGAGAATCGAACAAAACCCAAAATTTTCGGGGTATTTAGTAAATGGAACCGTGAGGTTTAAATTTAATTATGGAACCGTTCGGGTTCGGTTTCATTCGGTTTAGTTCGGTTCGGTTCTATTCGGTTCCGGGGTTCCGTACTATAACATCCAAACCTGAATTTTTGGGTCTAAGTATGAGAATTGAAAATTTAGGGGCTCATTTGAGGGTTAATCCATCTTATAGGACTTTGTAGCAAACTTAGTATAAATATTAATTCCCACAAATTTTGCTCTTTGAAAAAGGGTTGAATGCTAGGTCAAACCCTTATATAGAAATCCTTGATATATGTTTTTTGTCATATTCATGATTGATCAAACATATGTTAATATGTAGTGTGAATGCATGTGTATATAGAATGTAGTATTCACACGAGAAATGAATGAGAGATTCTTGCTCATTTCACAAAATTCAAGGAACAATTTCAATGCTAGAATAGCCTTTCCACCATCATGGATTTTCCTTAATAATGCATGCCTAGTCTTGTCCTATTTATACCATTCATTCACATTCACATGCTACTACACATTATAATTTTCCAGCCCAAATAATAGACACATATACACAAACATAGCCGAGGTGGAAATTGTAAGAGGGATCAAGCAATTTTATTCAGTCTCTGTTACTCTTTCTTTTAAATTTTACAGTAAGTACGCTACCTATATTTGGATTATTATTATGTTTCAAGAAAATTATTATGGTTTCTATATGATACAATATGATTATGATTATGTTAAGGGGACCGGAGTTTAGTAGCGCTACATAAGAATTCTTACCACCTATGTTTGGTAAAATTCTTGTGTCTCCATTATATTGATTATGATTATTATGCTCTTTTAAGTTTTACACGATAATAATTCATGGCGTACTTATAAAGATTTTATAAATCTCACTCTACGATATTTCCCCCTTTTCAGGCAATTGATGGTTCGAGGTAGTCAACGTGGAGATGGCAACGAGTTAGAATTAATAAATTATATTGTGTATGAAACACAACTTTTAAGTTTCATTTGTTTTAGACATTATTTAGGCTATGTTTTATGTCAATGCATTATTCTTTAATAATAAGATTTTTCAATTAATTATTGAAGTTAAAACATATTTTATTTACTTAATGAGTAAAATCGTTTCTTATTACTATTTAAGTTCCTATGAAAAAAAGAAAAATCAAATTTTATTTAGTGACACTTGAATAGTCAAGAATTCATTTATGTCAATGCATTATTCTTTAATGATAAGATTTCGCAAATAATTATTGAAGTTAAAACCGCTTTTATTTACTTAATGATTAAAATCGTTTTTTGTTACTATGTAAGTTCCTATGAAAAAAATAAAGAAAAATCAAATTTTATTTAGTGTTACTTGAATGGTCAAGGATTCGGGTCGTTACAATTGGTATCAGAGCTAAGAGTTTTTTTTTTTTTTAAAATGGGTTCGGTAGACTCAGCATATATTGTCAAAATTTTGAACTTCACGAATTTTATGTTAAAAAAAAAATTCACCGTTCATCGTGAACACTGACTTCACTTCACTGTTCACGACAGTGCACAATTAAATTTTTTTTTTCCCTATTAATGGGCCGATCCATTTTGTGTAAAATATGTGTATGGAATTTGGGCTTTTATTTGATATGTTATTTGGGTTTTTATTTGATATTATAGTGCATTTTTGAATTGGTTTATTTAGTTGTGCTTTATTATCTAAATAGCCTAATACTATATAAAAGTTTTAGTCCAAGAATCAGTTTTGGGTAATAATTATGATGAATTTTTTTTTGTTTTTGAAAATAAGTTGATATTTAAAATGAGAATTAAGTTGTTCTAAGTCACTAGCCACTATGCCATCCTCCATGGCTCGACTTTCTTGAACCAGGTATGTATACACTTCGAGTATTCAAGTCATCTCACTTATGAAAGCATGCGTATTACGCGAAATAGCAATCATGAATATCGTGACAAAATATGAATATTATTTACGATTTCATTTAGGCTTGTTATGCATAAAAGTCAATAATAATATGAAATTTTTAATGTTATAAGTGTTAATATTTTACATATGATATTATTGATATAATACCTCAATCTTAGATTTTATACTAATGTAGAAACCATGAGATATAAAGATGGTAGCTATGTATTTTGAATGTATGTTAAGCTTAGTGGGAATTACTCAACTAGAAATTAAGTTTGCAATAATGTAGAATCATATATTACACGAATAAGATTTACAATGAATCCGCGTACAATAATTCATCCCTTTATCACTACCTTTGTAAAAATAAGGGAAAAACTGTGGATGGTTATTTAATACGTTCTCATAAAGTTCAAACTTCTGGCACAATAATTTATTCCTTTATCACTACCTTTGTGTAAAACAAAGGAAAAAAATGTGGATAATTATTTGTACTTTCTCTTCAATTTTTAATTATTAGTACTCCCACTCTAAAAAAAATAATAATAGTAAAAAAATAAAATAACGCTACTCTAATGAAACAAATATCCCCAGAAAGCTCTTTCTTTATGAAATTCCCAACAATTACCTACTTTTGGAAAATTCATTTGGAAAAAAAATAATTCTATTTTTGAAAAGTTCTTTTGGAAAGAAAAGTATACGTTATTTTCTTTTCGATAGATGGTGAGTGGATAAAGTCAAACCAGTCGAACTGAGAGACGCAATCATTTTACTTGGTTGCATAGGAATTACAAGAGAAACCCGAACCACGGTTTGATACAACACTTGGGTGCCATGGAAAAGATATACCGATGGGTAAAGAGCGAATGTATATCAATTTCATAGGGATGAGATCGTGTATCACCTTGACCGAACCCTTATTACTTACTGGAGACAGTTTATCAAGGAAATCGAAGAGTCCTTCGACTACCAGACATTTTTCGATCTATTACTCCGATGCACGAGGGAAAGGTGGAGGGTGAATCGTGAAGACGCTATGTATACCAGTGGGATGCAAGCTATGAACCCAATTCGGGCAACGTCATAACCATACCCGAAGTTGATTACGAGGGGAATTATGTTGAAGATGACCCGAGTGAATGCAACCATGTGTCGTATTCCGCGATTGACCCGAAACAAAAACCTAAGAAACAACAGAAGGCGAATCAAGGGGAGGGTATCGGGAAGAATTATTAGATGATGCCTAGTTTGCTTTACGTTTAAATTTATGTTCTTCAAGTTTTGAATCTCAGCTTGTTTGGACACTAGGTATGCCTGGTGGTTCGTCATTTATGTGAACTTATGAATTTTTATGAATAAAGCATGCCATTCCTTTATGTTTCATTTCCTCAAATTGACTTAACATTAAATGTTACTATCATTTAATTAAGGTTATGGCACCTTGAAGTAGAATGACTAACAATAGCGATAACCAAGAGTCCACACCACCTATTCAGCCTAATACGATTGACCCACAGTTTGCCCAGCAGTTTCTTGCTATGATGCAAACTTTTGTGCAAGCTGTGGTGCCACCACCACCTCTTTAACAACCAACATCACCATTTTTTTCACCACCTCAATCAGAACAACAGCGTGAAGCTGCCCCCGACACTAGGACCATTGCGCCGTGGTTGAGCAATTCAGGAAACTACATCCCCCTATCTTTTATAATAGTACGGACCCCTTGGAAGCGGATGACTGCCTGGTGGGTATGGAGAGAATTTTTGAACTCATTGACCTGCCCGAAAGCTAGAAGGGTTATATGTGTAACCTTTATGTTACGCAAAGGTGCTAGGCGTTGGTGGGACACTACTGCCAGATCAAGGGCTCCTGGTCATGTTTGGATGTGGGATGAATTCAAGAGGCCTTTCTGAAAAAGTACTACCCCACGAGTATCCGAAATCGGAAGGAGGCTGAGTTCCCCACTTTGACTCAGGGCTCAATGACGTTGACCGAGTATGAGCAAAAGTTTGAAGAGTTGGCTCATTATGCTCCTGAGTTTGTGGATACGAAGGAGAAGGAGAGACTTTTTGAGCACGGTTTGAGGGATGATTTGAAACGGACTGTCATAGTGCTTTAGCTTGAAAACTATCATGAAGTGTTGGCAAGGGCACAATTGGCAGATTTCAAGAACCGCACTAGTGGGGAGGAAATGCAGCATAATGGACAGTCCGAGAAGCGAAAGTGGGTGGATAACAAGGGCAAAGGAAAACAAGATTATGCCAAGAAGAGTAGAGGAAATTGAACACAAAATGACAACAAAAGTTACCCACGCTGTGGAAAATGCCCGAAGCATCACCAGGGAGCTTGTCTTTTGGGGATGAAATCATGTTTCCGGTGTAGAGAACAAGGACACATGGCTCAGTATTGCTCTAACTACGGGGAACAACCAGCACAGGCCACAGGGAAACAACCTACAAAGGCCACAAGGGAATAATCATCATAGACCATAGGGAATCAATCAACAGAGGCTACAGGGGAACGACCAGCATAGACAAGGCCATGCACCAGGCATGCATGCTAGGGTTTATACACTGGCACGAAAGGAGAAGGATCAGAATCGAAATGCCTTGGCAGGAAATTCCTCGTATCTGACTTACTAGCCTATGTATTGATAGATTCTGGTGCAAGTTACTCCTTTATAGCCCTTAAGTTTGTATGTAAACTGGATGTTATGATTGAATATGCACAATTCCTTTTAGTAGCGACGATGCCCACTGGGGATATAGTGAATACTATTCACATAGTTAGAACGAAAAGAATAGAAATTGATGGTAGATCATTGGTGACGAAATTGTATGTATCAGATTTGGACGAATTTGATGTGATTCTTGAAATGGACTGGTTATCCAAGAATCACGCAATAATTCGTTGCTTGAAAAAAGAAGTGATTTTTCAAAGACTCGGAGAAGAGAAATTTCGATTATTTGTAGCCGGAGGTGGACCTTACCCCACATCTTGTCTGCATTGGAAGCCTGACGGGTCGTACCATTAGAAAGCACTATCGGACTTCTGATGTTCGTAACAAGTAAGGAAGCGCAATGAATTGATAGTTGACAAGGTTAGGGTGGTATGTGAATATTAAAAGTCTTCCCCGAGGAGTTGCATGGCAGGCCGCGAGAACGAGAGGTAGAATTCACAATTGACCTTACTTCCGGCTCAGCACCCATACCTAAAGCCCCGTATAGAATGAGACCCAAAAAATGACAAAAACTGAAGGTACAACTGGAGGAACTATTGGAAAGAGGTTTTATCCGGCCCAGTGTATCGCCATGGGAGCACCGGTGCTATTTGTTAAGAAAAAGGATCGATCGATGAGGATGTGCATCGATTACGGGGAATTGAATAGAATCATTATCAAGAATAAGTATCCTCTCCCCAGGATTGATTTGTTTGATTAGCTAAGAGGTGCAGTGGTGTTTTCCAAGATTGATTTAAGGTCTGGTTATCATCAATTGACAATCAAAGCCATGATATCTCTAAGATCGCTTTTAGAACTCGGGGACACTATGAGTTCTTAGTTATGCCATTTGGGCTAACTAATGCTCCTGGAGTTTTTATAAATTTGATGAACCGTGTTTTCCACAAGTATCTGGATCAGTTTGTTATCGTGTTCATCGATGATATCCTGGTCTACTCAAAAAGCAATGAGGAGCATGAAGAGCATTTAAGGATTGTGTTGGAGGTTTTGAAGAAGGAGAAGCTCTATGCCAAGTTAAAAAAATGTGAGTTTTGGCTGGAGTGAGTAGCATTCTTTGGACATATTGTCACGGCCCGAGGGATAGAGGTGGATCCTAGTAAAGTGGAGGCAGTGTTGAAATGGTTAAGGCCAACCAATGTAGGAGAAATTCGTAGTTTCTTAGGCTTAGCACGATACTATCGGAGGTTCATTGAAGGATTCTCCAAAATATCAGGACCGCTGACACAATTAACACGCAAATGTGTAAAGTTTGACTGGATAGAGGTGTGAAAGGAGCTTTGAGGAATTAGAACAGAGTTGGTGAACGCCCCAGTGTTAACCATACCCAATGGGTCACGTGGTTTTGTGATCTATAGTGATGCTTCGAAGCAAGGTTTGGGATGTGTCTTAATGCAGCACGGCAAAGTGGTTGCATATGCATTGAGATAATTAAAGCTACAAGAACAAAATTACCCCACGCACGACCTAGAACTTGCTGTGGTGGTCCATGCATTAAAGATTTGGAGACATTATCTTTACGGAGATAAATATAACATTTATATAGACCACAAAAGCTTTAAGTACATCGTCACCCAGAAGGAGTTGAATGAATTTGAGACAGAGAAGGTGGCTTGAGTTAGTAAAGGACTACGATTGTGAAATTCATTATCACCCAGATAAGGTGAATGTGGTAGCTGATGCCTTGAGTCGGAAAACGATAAGTCAATTAGCTATGTTCACTACTCAGGAACCATTATGGAGAGAATTTGAGAGATTGAATCTCGAGGTTGTCACCACTCAGCCAGGTGTGGTCGCTTGAGTAGCAGCTCTCTCTATTCGACCTACACTCCGTGACAGAATTAAAAGACATCAAATGGGTGATCAATTTTTTGAGTATATCAAGTCTGAGATTAACTCAGAAAAGCGGAAGGATTTCACCATAGCTGAAGATAACATTATATTATCAAGGACGGATGTGTGTACCGGATTTCGAGGAATTGAAAAAAGAGATTCTAGAGAAAGCTCACTCCTCTCCTATTTAGTACACCCGGGAGGCACAAAGATGTATAATGATTTGAATGTAGTATTTTGGCAGGAAGGCAAGAAGAGGGATATAGCTGAGTATGTCAAGAAATGTTTGGTATGTCAACAAGTGAAGGCCGAACACCAGCGACCGTCAGGGTTATTTGAACCATTGGAAGTCCTGGAGTCGAAGTGGGAGCATATAACTATGGACTTCGTGATTGGTTTTCCAAAGTCAGCAAGAGGTCACGATGCTATTTGGGTTATAGTGGATCGACTTACGAAATCGGCTTATTTCTTGCCGGTTCGGATGACGTTTACTATGGACCAATCCGCGCAATTATATGTGAATGAGATAGTAAGATTACATGGTATACCTGTTTCTAATGTATCAGATAGAAATCCAAGGTTCAAATCGAACTTTTGGAAAAGTTTACACAGAGCTATGGGAACTAAACTAAGGTTTAGTACGGCATTCCATTCTCAGACGGATGGGCAATCTGAGCGGACAATTCAAACATTGGAGGACATGTTTCGGGACAATGGGAAAAGCATTTATCAGTAGTTGAGTTCTCGTACAACAATAGTTACCCCACTTCAATTGACATGGCACCATACAAGGCATTGTGTGGGAGAAATTGTAGATCACCAGTTCATTGGGACGAAATTGGAGAGCGAAAGATTTTGGGCCAGAGATTATTGAACAGACGGTGCATGCAATTGAGAAAATTCGTGCCAGCATGAAAATTATCCAAGATAGATAAAAGAGTTATGCAGATAGAAAGAGAAGGGGTCTCGAATTTTCTAAGGTATTCCTCAAAGTGGCACCAATGAAAGGAATGCTACGTTTTGGCAAGAATGGTAAGTTGCAACCAAGGTTTATTGGCCCGTTTGAGATCTTGCAACGTATCGGGAATGTCGCATATCAGTTAGCGTTACCTCCAGAATTTTTAGTTGTACACGACGTCTTCCATGTATCAATGCTTAGGAAGTACGTTCCTGATCTGAGTCATTTGGTCAACCATCAGTCTATTGAATTACAGCAAGGTTTGAGCTATGAAGAAGTACCAATAAGAATTATTAATCAGAAATTTCAAGCCCTCCGAAACAAAGTGATCCCACTAGCGACAGTAAAGTGGCGTAATCACTCGGTTGAAGAGGCCACGTGGGAGCAAGAGTTGGAAATGCGGGCCAAGTACCCACAACTTTTCCATGAATTTCAAGGTAAATTTCGAGGACGAAAATTACTTTTAGGAGGGTAGATTATAACACCTGTACCCGAATTTTTGGGTCTAATTATGAGAATTGAAATGTAGGTGCTCATTTGAGGGTTAATCCATTTTCTAGGACCTTGTAGCAATCTTAGTATAAATACTAATTCCCACAAATTTTGCTCTTTGAAAAAAGGTTAAATGCTTGATCAGACCTTTATGTAGAAATCCTTGATATATGTTTTTTGTCATATTCATGATTGACCAAACATATGGTAATGTGTAGCATGAATGCATGTATATATAGAATGTAGTATTCACACGAGGAATGAATGAGAGATTCTTGCTCATTTCACAAAATTCAAGGNTCTTTGAAAAAAGGTTAAATGCTTGATCAGACCTTTCTGTAGAAATCCTTGATATATGTTTTTTGTCATGTTCATGATTGACCAAACATATGGTAATGTGTAGCATGAATGCATGTATATATAGAATGTAGTATTCACACGAGGAATGAATGAGAGATTCTTGCTCATTTCACAAAATTCAAGGAACAATTTCAATGTTAGAATTAATAGCCTTTTCACCATCATGGATTTTCATAAATGATGCATGCCTAGTTTTGTCCTATTTATACCCTTCATTCACATTCACATGCTACAACACACTATAATATTTCCAGCCCAAATAATATACACATATACACATACATAGCCGAGGTGGAAATTGTTAGAGGGATCAAGTAGTTTTATTTGGTCACTATTACTCTTTCTTTTAAATTTCACAGTAAGTACGCTATCTATATTTGGATTATTATTATGTTTCAAGAAAATTATTATGGGTCCCATATGATACAATATGATTATGACTATATTAAGGGGACCGGAGTTTAGTAGCGCTACACATAAGAATTCTTACCACCTATGTTCGGTAAAATTCTTGTCTCTCCATTATATTGATTATGATTATTATACTCTTTTAAGTTATACACGATAATAATTCATAGCGTACTTATGTGAATTATTAAATCTCACTATATGATATTTCCCCCTTTTAGGCAATTGATGGTTCGAGGTAGTCAACGTGGAGATGATAATGGGTTAGGATTAATAAATTATATTATGTTTGAAACAAAACTTTTAAGTTTAATTTGTTTTAGATATTATTTAGGCTATGTTTTATATCAGTGCATTATTCTTTAATAATAAGATTTCACAATTAATTATTGAAGTTAAAACCGCTTTTATTTACTTAATGAGTAAAATAGTTTCTTGTTACTATGCAAGTTCCTATGAAAAAAAATAAAGAAAATCAAATTTTATTTAGTGACACTTGAATAGTCAAGGATTCGGGTCGTCACATGTACAATAATTAAATTTTTTTATATTACAACAACGCTACATTAATTCGACAATGAAATATTCAATCTTAACTCTTACAAATAACGTAGTTCAATCTCGTTATATCTTTTGCACCTCTATTTGTTGTGTTTTTCATAAATTTGACTGTTGAAATCACATGAAGAGGAAGATAGCTAATTCACAATAATAGAACAGTGGAAACAATACTACAGTAGAATTAGAGACTTGGGTAAAAGAAATTAAAAATGGTAAAATCATATTTTTGGTTTGGACTAAATTAATTAGTTAGCAATTTATTTTATAAAATTAAATAAATTGACTTATTTGAGATAAAAAATTAAAAAATTAGGGAGATTTGGTTCTTATTCGGTTCTTTGGTTGGTCTAGAACCGAAAACTGAACCAAACCCATCGGTTCTTGATTTAGATACCCGTTCGGGTATTTAACTTAAGAAGAATCGCTCGGTTTTGTTCAGTTCTGTTCGGGTCCGGTTCGGTTCGGGAGTTTTGTCAAGCCCTAGTTGAGAATTATTTTGTTTGAATGTCTGGGTTAAGAGCTATAAATACTTGTGTTCAAATGAAAAGATTCTTTGTGGAGCAAAGAATCTCATAGCTTTAAGATTAGGTCTGACTGATTCACAGAAAAATTGGGAACAGAGCTTAGACACTTGAATCACGTGGAAATAAAACTTTTGGCAGGATAAGCATTAAATTAAAAATCTTGAAACAATTTATGCACTCAGGTTTTATTCCATACATTTTTTGTGAAGTATTTGGTCTATCTGTACTTGAAGCAATCTGCCTCGTGAAAGAATCTTTATTCCTGTAAATGATGATATCACAGTGGGAATAAGTTGGGGAACCTTTGTCTTTTTCTTTGTCTGGAAATAATTTTCACGGTCTGTTTTTTCAGTTGTTTAGCTGTTGAATTTCAAAAATATAAAATGGGCAATTTAAGTGACCTTTTCTTTAACATCCGGGCTGCTGCTGCATTATTTTGTGAAAATGCAAGTTAAGGCTAGATATTTATATTTGTTTGGTAACTCTTGAATTAAGTTTAAAATTGTACATGGTATTATCGAAAGAATGCAGTTATGGATTTCAGCATAACTAATTCGTTAGGTTTTGTAGAAGCAGCTAGATGTGTTTGCTATTTAAGTATTTCAGTTATTTACATTGGACCTATGAAAATGATGATTGACCATTACTTTGTCTGGCTAGGATTAATGGCACTTGGTTTTCATTTATACTTGCTCATGCTAATGTTTCTACCCTTTTGCAGGTTTCACATTTTGTCAGATTTCGATGAGGGTAAACGTAGTTGTCGCAGAAAATTGGAACGCCACAATAACAGACGTCGAAGAAGACCTAATGATTCTAAAGGAAACACTGAGGAGTCTCGGCAGGTTGTTTTAGTTGATGATGTCAGCTGCAATGATGACAAGGGAAAAGGTATGAACTTTTTATCAACGTGGTGATTCTCCAGGAAAAAAAATTCTGACAGTCTCTCTCCAATTTTCTATATTTCTTTTGCCTAGACATGTGAGTAGGAGTGGATGATTTTATGAATGTTTGGCAAAGTATACCTTTTTGCAGGGCTATAATTGCCATTTGTTATATCCACTCATGTGTGCATTGTTGATCCTGAAATTCGACGTTCACTATTATGCACTGTTGAAGTTGTTGAATTCTGGATGGCACAGATAGCATATGCTCGAGCAATCAGATTGCGGAACGGGAAACTTTGTTGGAGTCAGAAGGACACATGTCGACAATAAGCTTAGGACTTGGTTCCCAGACTATCCAGAGTGATAGTTTTGTGTCGTTTGCTGCTTCTGGTGAAACTCATCTTGATGGGGAGAAAGAGAAACCCAAACAGAAATATTCTCCTTCCTATTGTGAGAACAAGAGCTATTTCTCCCCTGTGGTAGGTCCAATGCTCCAGTGTGTAAAATATTACTGTAGCAGTTGCAAGGCTTAACTAGATTATGCTTTTGCATATTGTAGTGCCCTGCTGGTCGGATCTCATTCAAGCTCTACGATTGGAATCCTGCTGAGTTTCCTCGTCAGCTTCGGCACCAAGTATTCTAAAGATTAATATTACAGTTTAGTATATAAGGGAGAGGTTAAATGTTGTTTGTATCAAAGATGTGATGGGTTTTAATTAACACACTTGTAAATACTTGTGCAGATATTTGAATGGTTGGCCAGCATGCCTGTTGAACTGGAGGGGTATATCCGTCCAGGTTGTACAATTTTGACTGCTTTTATTGCGATGCCCAAAGTAATGTGGCTCAAGGTAATTTGGATTTATTCTTTACCATTCATCTGTTGACTGAAGTTAATTAATAACGTTGAATGTTTACTCATTTGTACTGAGCCTTGAGCTTATGATTCATAAAGATACTCCAGAAGTAAATTAACTGCACTTTGAACGTGCTAGTATTCAGTTGCTATTATCATAGATTTGATAATGAAAGTGGTATATAAAAATTTGCTTCCCCCAACCGAAAAACGAAAACCTAATTTCGGTCCATTTTTCGCAATCGGATAACACTAGTTCATGCATCACGACACTAAGGGCTGTGTGGTCATTTCAGTCAGTTTTTGAACTTGAAGAAGTTGCAGCCACAGAGTTCCTACATGGAATCGAAGTAGCGAGCCACTTCATTAGCACGAAGGGCATGTTAGGCATACTGAGGAGTGAGGAGTATAATTCACAAGATTTTCACTTCTTTTTCTTCTTTAATACCACATTACCTGTTAATCGGAAAAAGCATATATGATAGAACATATTGACCCTCATGGAATCCAAGATAAATTGAACAAGTATGTTCGTCCCCTGTTGGAATGTACTATTAAACCAAAATTGGGGTTATATGCTAAAATCTATGGTATAGCAGTTTATGAATGTCTTCGCGGTGGATTTGGTTTTTACCAAAGATGATGAGAGCATATTGGTGAATGTTATATAATTATATGTAGAGATTGCAATATCTTACCCCTTAGCTCTCAGAAGATGTGTATGTATCTGGATTTAGCATTAGCCCGATTAGTCCTTTTCATTGCCAATCTTCCACAAAACAACTGTGAACAAGTCCCCTACTCTCTCCCTCCTTTTGTTCTGGTTGTTCTCCCTTTTATGATTAAGCTAAACTGGAGCAACTACTTAAAGTGAAATTTTAAGGAGGTACGAGGTTTTCTTGTAGCTCTGGAAGGCACAGTTCCTAAAGAGTGTGATTTTGGGGTGCCGAAGTTCCACGTTTCCTTTATGTAATGAAACATCTACGTGGATGCTTTTATAACTTTTCATGAGCACCAATTAGAGTGTTAGATAAAAGAGTAAATAGCAC
This sequence comes from Fraxinus cuspidata, assembly GCA_903798385.1. Lineage (NCBI taxonomy): Eukaryota > Viridiplantae > Streptophyta > Magnoliopsida > Lamiales > Oleaceae > Fraxinus > Fraxinus cuspidata. The sequence goes on from CAIGRP010043455.1 coordinate 19,617, forward strand.
AAAACATCCCTACCTTTCAATGTTATTGTGCAAAACGTCCTTACCTTTCATTTTTTGGCATTTTCACCCCTACCTTCCACTTTTTATTGNCACAATAACATTGAAAGGTAAGGACCTTTTGTGCTATTTACCCTTAGATAAAACATCAAATTTCATTCAATTCATCGAAATAGTGGTGACATCTTTTTATGTTCTATTTAATACGCGATTGTCTTATTTGTTGATGGCCTTATAAGTTTTGTTGAAATTTTGAGCTTGGACAAATTATTTAGCTCCTGTTTGGCCCCTACTATTTGAAATTATAATTTTTGGAATAGTGATTTTTTGGAGAATATGTGGTTGAAAAAGAATGAAAAGTTTTCGATTTACATGTAATATTATTTTACGGAATATTGTGTTGTTAAAAATAAGAGAATAATAAATTTTTTTAATAATGGGGGCTTAATATCATTGTGTTGAGCAGTTATTGGAGGAGCCAGCCAAATGGATACAAGAACTTCTTGCCTCTCCTGGAAACATGCTGTCTGGAAGAATGCATGTATATCTAGATAACAAGATATTTCGTGTCACTAAAGGTTTGTTGGCTTCTCAAATTTTTATTTCCTTCACTATTGCTCCCTTAGGAGCTTCACAAATATTATTTTTTTCCTTTTTTGAACATCTCATGATAAAATCATGGACAATTGAGAAAGTATTTGGTATAAAATTGAACACAAGGAAAGAAACAGGAAACGTTCAATTTTCTTTGATGTCATAAATATAATAGTTTGGCATACGTTGTTGCGTGACTCGTCCAGAGGATATGAATTATGTGAACATCAAGACCTTTGTTTACTGTCACTTCTGTTTGACTTCGTGTAAACAGATGATTGTGCAGTGGAAGTCAAGGTGAATGAACGAGCTCCAAAGCTTCATTATGTTTATCCAACATGCTTTGAAGCTGGGAAGCCTATGGAGTTTGTAGCTTGTGGAACCAATCTACTTCAACCAAAATTTCGGTATGATTGAGATGCCTTTATAATTTCGAAAGATTTTGCTAAAATTTCTTTTTGCAGTTTTTTGTAAACATTTTCTTTGTTCTTAAACTTTCTGTAAAATCGGATGAACTTTCATTGTTTATTAAGCTCTTGTAAGTTGTCAAATTTGTCTTAATACCTATTTTGCAACCGTTATCTTAATAGCGTAGTCCATTAACAGGTGGGAGATTGAAGGGGTGACAGAATGGAAAGAAGAGACAGGAGAGGGAGGGGGTAGGGGATTCTCTGTGTGCTTCGGTTTGGCCCTGAAGGTGGATAGTTCTTCATGGATATGAGGAAGTGATAGAAAAACTTTTGAATATCAAACCGTTTTGCTTGTTGCCTTGTACTTCCAAGAAGATGAATGGGGGTGATGATTTAAAAATCGCAAGATAATTTTGTCTGTTCAGCAAATGAACTATGGCTGCATAATCTATGAATTTGATTAGTTTTTATAATTGGCTGATTGAAAAGGTAAGCTTAGTCGTGGTAGTGGGCTGAGCCGAGCAGGCTCTGCCCTATTGCCTATAAGAGCCAAGCATAAGCTCGGATTGTTCCTCAAGGGCCAAGCTCGGTTCGGCCATCGAACTCGTGTGCCGAGCTGAGCTTGGGTTGCGAGCTCCTCTCTCTTTTTTTTTTCTTTTAGATAAAACCCTCCTTCTTCATTTGACCTTGGGCCCAACTACTTAAATTTTGAGTAGGTGAAGTTATAAATTGTACACGAATAACTTGTTTCGTGTACAAATTTTTTATTTAAAAAAAAATTAAAAACAATATTATAAAATAACAAATTTTATTAATATGGTTAAATTAAATATCACTTACCCGACATGCAATTTCGACATATTTATCTTGCAGTCGGAAATAAGCGTCTTGTCAATCCTTCACGCACATTAATACTTCCAAAATATATTCTTTCAGTTGTCTCTTGACCTAGGACAGAACCCTCTTACCTGTACTAAAAGCAAACTCCAAAACTACAGTACCAACCGGATGTGTTAGTAGGTCTTGCAATCGCAGAAATCATTGGTTATCGTCGTTCATACTTTTACAAGAAGTTAATTACTTCTGATTTTTTTTAATTGATTTATTACTAGGCATATTATGATTTAAGTAATCAAGTAATTCAGCAGACAATGCATTTGGACTTGCGTCCGATGATTAACTGCTGTAGACATATTACTACTAGAACCTATTGCATATATCTATACGTAAATAAATTTAATATTTCAGCTTCGTCTTCAATATTAATAGGAGGAGTAGGTATAGAGGGTGCCCGACTAATATTTGCACCATTCGTTCTGTATATAATTTATACATTTCACACAGTTTGTTCTAAATTTCTATAAGTGATAAGAGTATTAAAAGTTAAAACTTTTGAAGTCTGATTAATTACATATTTCGTACCTAATAAATTGTATTGGGGTCCATGATGCATACTAAAGAAAATGACATAGACAAGTCTTCCCAATATTTTCTAAACTTTAATTCCATAGAATATATAATTTCACCAAAATCGGGATCATTTTTGTCTTCATGAAAAGTCTTTGCAATTATATAAAGACGTTCAAGTCCCTACAGCTAGTGTGATAATACACTCCAGATATAATATTTGTAGAGAAATTTTTAATTTTAAAAGCTAAAAGCCAATTAGATTCATTCAAAATAGTGTCATCATCGTTTCTAATATGCCTATTGTAAAATTCAGTTATTAAATGTTCAAATCCTTCGCATGATTTTAATAATAAGTGGAGTTCCATTTATGTCCTACATCACTAATAAATATTTTTGTATTCGTCACCCTAAATTCTACACAAAACTCCTTGAAGGCTTGTTTTCTACTAGATGAACCGTGATATATATTAGTACATTCCTAATTCTTTGAATTTCATTCTTAATATGTTTTAAACCATCTTACACAGCTAAATTAAAAATATGACACACACAACGAATACGAAATAAATAACCACCGAAATCGGGTTGCAGTACCCTACACAATTTATCAATAACCGACTTATTAACACTAGTGTTGTCAAATGTAAAAGAACGAATTTCACTATCGCAATGATATTCTCTAATAATGCTCATAGCAGCGTTAAATATATTGTTAGCTTTGTGAGGGAACTCAATTATTTTAAAAGCAATAATTGTCTTATGCATATATCAAAGTGAGTCTATGTAGTGTGCAGTTGCAGTTATATAACCTCTTTTATTAACCAATTCCCATAAATCAGAAATTAAAGATATAACACTCCCATATTTTTGCAAATCAATAATCAATTGTCTCTTTGTATTAAGGAAATATTCTATTATATCGGAACGAAGAGTGTTTCTACTTACCCCAACGTATCTTGATTGAAGATATTCTTTGATGTAGGAGGCGAAATGTTGGTTGTTCGCTATACTAGATGCAACTCAGCACCGGCAACGTTCTTCACCATTCCAGTTTGAGCTTTCTCATCCGAATACATTCACGTGCAGAGCGTCGTAGAAGCGGAACCGGCGGTTGGATTATCAAATTGCAGTTGTGTTTGAGAGGCACCAACAAACTTATGTTTGGCGGCATATGTTTTGTAGTGACGATTAAGGTGGGTGGTACTGATGCCCTTTTATCATGTCAATCGTGTTTGACAGTATTTACATATTGTTTGACTTTATGACTCCATCGACCATACGACCCGTTGAAATCAATTTAAAGTGATCCCAATATTCTTCCTTTTTTTGGCCTTTCGCTTCCCTCTTGCATCGGGAATATCTAATTCCTCAATCCTCCTGTTCCGTTTCGGGAATATTAGTGTCATCCAAATCAATTGGATTAGTACTTCCGTGAGCATCCAAATCTGGAATATTTCAGGAATGAATACTACGTTGAGACTAGCAAATTCATTGTGAAATTGAATTTGCAGTGTCATGGGTGATTCACTTATGATACTGAATATGTCATCAAAAAATGATTGTGAATCCATTTGTGAATTATGATGAAATGTCTAGAATATGTATTATAATTTTTTATAGTATAGACTATTGTAAGTAAGTAAATAAAGAATGTGAAAAGTAAGTATAAGATTGTAATTGTTATGCCTTGCTTCTGAGGCTAAAAAAGGAAAGTGTCACGTAGGCAGATAGTCAACAAGAAAGTCAAACGAAGACTCGTGAGGTCAAAATATAAAGAAATCAAACAAAATTGAAGTCTAAGCTAAGGAACCGCCTCAAGGATGAAGCACCACCACTTATGCTAGAACATTGCCTAAGGAAACGAAGAAAGGAGCTAAAGCTCTCCACTTGAAGAACCACTTCAAAGAATTCTCCGAGGCTCTCTCAAACTCGTCCAAAGCTCACGAGGTCAACGCTGTCTATTGTATAGAGCCGCTGACCCTTATCAATACATTAATTGCATGAATAGACATAAATGTGACGTCCCAATTAAGGATATGAGGCCATGTGATTCTAATCCAATGGTCCTCTCAAGAAATCTAGACACAAAAAAAATTCAGTGAAACATTTCTTGTTTTCATTATATGTTTATTGAATGCAAGTTTCAATGCACAACCATAGTTACTTCTACGTACGTTTCATCTATCCTTTCACATATTCCCATTTGTCGCTATATAGATTAGTTGGGTTTGTGTTCCGTGATCGTTGATAGTGCGATCGCCCTTGTTTCATCCGCCGGAGCTTGAACATTCTTGTCTCTCACGCAAAGTACCCCCACATCCATTTCCTCCCTGTCGTTACTCCAGTAGGAACGCGTCGGAATCGTACTTGATTTGGCGTGAGTGAGCCCGACAATTGTTGGCGCATTTTCTGGGATCAACAGTAATTATAAATTTGTAGTATGATAATTGATGTTGAATAAATGAAATTGATTGTAGCATGTGGAAGAGAGCAAGAATTGTTGTTGGTGTGAAATTGTTTTTGAAATGGGTTGGAGTGTAGAGAGTAAAAAAAGGGGGGAAAGAAGTGGCCAAAACGGTCATTTTCTAAAAAAGTGACTGATTTGATCATTGTAGGCTCACCACCACACGAGCCGCTCACCCGTGGACGTTGGGCTTGTATGACGAGCCGAGCTGACGAGGCGCTCGCCTCGTTTTACATCCCTAGGTAAGCTAGATAATGCTTATTGCCTTGTACTTTCAAGAAGATAAATGAGGTGTAGATTTAAAAATTGTGAGATGATTTTGTCTGCTCAACAAATGATGGCTGCAAAATCTATGTAATTGATTAATTTTCAAAATTGGCAGATTGAATATGTAAGCTAGATATTGCATTGGGCTAGCTTTTTGAGATTGGTTTGTTACTCTTTGAAAAATATCCACACTTACGATTATTCTCCCAATGATTTTATTTTCATAGAATCAAGTTTATGTAATTTATTTCTAGATTGCCCTAAATCCTTTTATGGCCATGTCAGGTTTCTTGTATCATTCGGCGGACGGTATCTGGCATACAATATTTGTGTTTCTTCCATGGGCTGTAACAAAGAAGTGGACACTAATAGTGTTGATCACCAGTTACTGAAGATACATGTACCTCCAACTGATCTCTATCTTTTTGGCCCTGCATTTATTGAGGTGAATCTGAAAGCGATCATCTCTTCCACCATTCCCTATCTCTTCAGGCTGTACATAATATTATGTATACCTGTTTCCTACTCGTTTCATGTTAGTGACAAGGACCGATACAGTTCATTTTACAACATTAATAAAACAGCCTTATGCCCAACAAATTTGGGGTAGGGTATATGAATCCCTTTTTGTGACCGCTTTGTTTCAATGCAGATGCGCATTTGAACCTTTGTCCAAATATTTCACATTGCATTCAACAACATTTTAAACTACACAATTTCAAATCCTGTTGAATCTGTGTTTTAAAGGAAGCTTGCATCAATTTGACTCGTGTGAGAAATGGTTTGACTTAGACATTGTTTCATGGGATGCAACTAAGCAAAATACATTTTCAAATGGTTGCAATCTTCTTTTAATTAGGCTGTGGTTTTTACTTTTTGTAGGTTGAGAATCTGTCTGGTTTATCGAATTTCATTCCAGTTCTTATTGGGAACAAGGAAGTTTGCGAAGAAATGGAGCTGTTGCAAAAAAAGTTTAATACATCTCATGGCTCCGAAGAACAACAGTTATCTTCCCCGAGGTCTGTATGTGAAATTTTGGCCTCAAGACAAGCTGAGTTCTCGAGGTTTCTTTTGGAAGTAGCATGGTCACTCAAAAAACCCGTATCAGGGCAACAGCTGACATCTACTCAAATACAAAGATTCAACTATTTACTGAATTTTCTGATAAAACGAGAATCTACCGTCATTTTGGAGAGAATATTATACTGCATGAAATCTAAGATGGATAATAATTTTGTGGTTGGCATTTCTGATGCTGATATGAAGTTATTACGCACAAATAGGGATAATGCGAGAAATATACTTCATCAAAAACTAGAGGAAAAAGAATATTCAGTAATGCATGCATCAGATGGAAAAATTTCCAGTCAAAGCTCCCAACACGATAGTCGATCTCCTGTTCCAGCTACCAATCAGGTTAGGACATCAGCTACTTCTTGCTTGTTTGGCAAAGCTTAAATTACCATTTAAACTGGTTAAACATACTTTTTATCCACATATTTCATAGGATCCACATTTTAAACTCACTTATTATCCTCACATTCAATAGGACTCACAATTTATAAGCACTTAGAAAGACTACTAAACAAGCACCTATTGTGTTTTCACTTCTTAATGGAAGGAACATCAGTAAACAAGTTAGTAAATAAACATCTTATCTTAGTAAATGGGATGGCGATTTGGACATTTTGCAGGGTCTTGAAAGGGCGAAGCGTAAGTTGGAGTCAAGAGTGGTTTTACCTTCTATAGGCGAAAGTGCAACCGTTCCTCTTTTGAATGGAGAGCTGCTTCTAAGTGTAGAGCTGAATGAAAGGCTGGGAAAGTATTGCAGTCGCTTATTTACGAGGACGGTTGTGACCTCTTGTCCACTCGTCTTAGCAATCGCTGTTGTTGGTGTTTGTTTTGGAATATGTGCAGTCGTTCTCCACCCTCTGAGGGTTGGTGAGCTTGCTACAACTTTTCGCTGGTGTTTGTTTGACAACTCTTAGTGCATTTATGGGTAAGATGTATATAATCCCGTGTTTCTGACATGAAATATTATCGGCCACGGTGTAACATTTTATATCTTCGTTGTGAAGATAATGTAACGGTTTATGGCACACTGGTTCTTTGTACAAGAGAATTAGATTTGGGTTCACAAGATAAAAATGATAAGTAGTTTGTCCGTCTCCTCGCAAGAGGTATATGTAATCCTTTTGTTAGCAATGGGTGGTTTTATTCAGTTATCCATCATATTATTATATGATTTTTACTTGTTGAAAATCAAATAATTTTGAGAGAAATGTTATTCCTTTTCGCCACGTTTGGTGCATGCAGACAATATAAAGAATTTAATACAAAATTATAATGGATGTTCTTTCCATTCTTTTCTCCCCCCTTGTATGACATGACGATAAAAGTTAGATTCTCGAATTTGTTGAACAAAACAATAATACGTGTTTGAGTTCCGATTGAAATTCTAATACAAGTGAACAAAAAATAAGCTTATATACTTCTGCTTCTAAGAATAATAGTTTTAGCGGTTAACTCAATAACCAATGTCCATAGAATTGAAATCCAGCCCCATCATCTCGTAAAACTTTCAACAAGAAACCCCAGATCTATTTCAAATTTTAGCAAATTTCATCTTCACATATCTGGGCAAAAACAAAACTATCGATTGATACATCACAAATTGAGTGGAGGGATTTGCGATCTACGGTGCAACGACAAGGTCTCGCGATCTCAATGATTTTGGTGGCTATGGTTGGTAGAAGCAATGACGCCATCATGGTTGTTACGTAACTGACATAGCACGAAACAATGATTTTAAGTGAAAACCTTATGAGCACAATTTTTGAAATCCACCACATTATGAAAAAATAAACTCACGAAATTTTATTAATGTAAGACGATAAAAATGGTGAATGAACCATTTATTTATAATGGTTTACATGAAAACCTAGTCTAAATAAACAAAAATTGCAAAGAATTAGAAATAAACTAAATGATGAAAATAGCACTAAAACTTTAAAAGTAGTTTTCGAGTCATAAACGAATTCGGATGGTCAAAATGATATTATGGATCCAAACCGAAGCTCAATTGCCATATTTGCAATATTGCCTTTTTCCTTTTCGGTCCAATTCTTTTTCAATTTATTTAGCCATCTGTTCTACATCAGTAACAACAATGTCAATCGTGTAGGAGAATACGGAGGTTAAAGGTTGGTGTAATATTATCCAGCTTAATCCCTCTACCTAGTATTTTACTTTAAAATTTCATACTAGATACTTTATAATGTCTAATGTGATACATCAAAGGTTAATATTTTAAGTATTATTAATCTTATATTAAAGTCCATCTATATAGAGATAATTCACCAGTGACATGTTCGCTACATGGTTTTTCATTAAGGTGCCAATTTTATTTATTTATTTTTGAAAGATATTGTGTTGTTCATTAAAGCTTAGTCAGAAAATATAATACAGTCTCACTCTGATAAAAACTAGGTGAATTTAAGCCGGAAAACGACACATAGTTTTACTTGTAATTAAAACTTGACATTTCACACAAGTATTATGTTATTTGTTACTGAAAATTAGACCTAACATAAAATGTTTCTTTTCATTAAAATCAATATTTCACGGATTGTAACATAATGTATACTTTTTTGTTTAGATGACAATCGAAAAATGCCTCCATGTAAATCAGTAACCAATGTCCATAGAATTGAAATCCAGCGCCATCATCTTGTAAAACTTTCAACAAGAAAACCCATATCTATTTCAAATTTTAGCAAATTTCATCTTCACATATCTGGGCAAAAACAAAACTATCGATTGATACATCACAAATTGAGTGGAGGGATTTGCGATCTACGGTGCAACGACAAGGTCTCGCGATCTCAATGATTTTGGTGGCTATGGTTGGTAGAAGCAATGACGCCATCATGGTTGTCACGTAACTGACATAGCACGAAACAATGATTTTAAGTGAAAACCTTATGAGCACAATTTTTGAAATCCACCACATTATGAAAAAATAAACTCACGAAATTTTATTAATGTAAGACGATAAAAAATGGTGAATGAACCATTTATTTATAATAGTTTATATGAAAACCTAGTTTAAACAAACGAAAATTACAAAGAATTCGAAATAAACTAAATGATAAAAATATCACTAAAATTCTAAAAGTAGTTTTCAAGTTATAAACGAATTCGGATGGTCAAAATGATATTATGGATCCAAATCGAAGCTCGACTGCCACATTTGCACTATTGCTTTTTCTTTCTTTTTCGGTCCAATTCTTTTTCAATTTATTCAGCCATCCGTTTTACATCAGTAACAACAATGTCGGTTAGTGGTCAGAGTTCGGTTAATTTTGGTTTTGGTTTGTGGAGGCTATTGGTATAGGGAGATGCGTTGAAGGTGGTGGTCCAGGTTATTGTGGGAATCGAATAATAGTCGAGAGGGGGAGATTTTTATGTGGTATTTAGTGGAGTTCGAATTAGTGTTTAAATTTTAGATATATTAATAGAACGATAATATAATAACTTTTAATTAAATTCTAGATGAGCTTAAATAAAAATCTTTAAATTGTCAAATGTAGTACTTTTCAACTTTGCTAAAGAAAACAAGTACTTTGCCAATTAAGGTATATAATTTTTTCCCCTTCTTTGAGCCCCATTTTGGGTGGAAAATTCATTTTAAAATAGTGGTTTTTGGGAGAATGTGTGGTTAAAAAAAGAATTTTTTTTTAATTTACATTTAATATTATTTTATTAAATAACGTATGAATGGAAATGAGTTCTGAAAAAATTAATTTTTAAAAATGTAGGGCTCAAACAACAAGGGCTTAATTTAAGCTTTTACGTTATACTTTTTATTCACGTTTTTCATAAGATTCACTACTTAGTGTCGAATTCCTATTCACATATTCCTTGGAAACTTTTTAAACACTTAAAAGCATCACCAAATAAACATGAATTAAACTATAAACTTTTAAGTCATTTAAGAAAAATATGCCGAACACGGCGCTTTGGACTTTTATGGCTACCAAGTCTACAGCACACTTACCAGAAATTTCATCATTTATAAAAGGAAAATTGCAACTGCAGTCCTCATGTTTGCACCTTTTGTACCTTTTTCTCCAACTTTCATTTATTGGTAACGCTATCTCGAACCATTCATTTATTAGTATTTAGTGGCCTCACTTCCCTTTAACTGTTTCTATCCAAAAATACATTTTAATAATCGAGCGTGTCTTGAATTATTAAATAAGAAGGGATATATTAACCCCAATCTTGAAAGATAGAAACTTTTGTTAAAAAGATCAAAGAAAAATTAAGAAAATAAGTCATTTTCCCCAACCTTGTTAGATGCTCCACATGAGTATCTTATACTTGCGATCCAAACTCTGAGTGAATCTAATTCAACATCAATTTCATTTTCGATGCCTCAGTCATATTCCCATTCTCGTTAACAATCCCATATTTCTGCACAATATTGGTGCTTGTTGATTTCATTTAGCACCAATTTAGTTAAGGTGATTTCACCATGTGGAAGGCTTTGGTGACGTATCTTTTTTCTATGATATTTATCATTTTAAATTTAGTTCAAGTTTGAGTTTTATTTATAGTCTAATATGTGAAGGATTCATAATAATTTTTTTCGCAGAATTCATCTTTATAATTAATGAAAAATTTCAAATTAAGTACCATCCAGTTTGAGAATCGTGATGGTGACAGGAAACATTTTCCGAACATCGAACTTTAATTTTATGTTTTTGAAAAATTAAATTAAAATAAATAAATATAGCGATAAAAAAAAGAGTATTTTAATTCTCACCATGCCCACCTCTCGAAAATTTCTCCGGTTGCAATAGTGTAAAAAGGTTGAAAGATAGGGATGAAGGTTGCAATTTTCGCGGCATTCTGCTGCCAACCAAAATTCGGTCGCCTCTCCCCGATGTATGGTGGACTCGAATCCTATAAACTGCGTAGTACACAAATTCCTCAGTCATCCCAAAATACATACAAAATCTAATTTCTGCCATAACTTTGAAAATCCATTTCAGGTATGCGTCATTGCTTACGTATGCGAGCTCTATCGAGTCAGTCTTCACGCGACTGCGAACTGTTATATTGTAGTGATTCATCTTATTGCTATATTCTGTGAATCTAATTCTGATCGTTTGAAAGGTTGAAAGCTTTTACAAGGTTGAATTTTCTTTCTTTTTTTGCTAAATTTTGTTGTTTTTGTCAAAGATAAACCCATTTATGCGTAAATTTACTCGTTGATGGATTTTGGGAATTTATGGGTTCAATTTAGTTCTCACAATCTGAATCGCGTTTTGCAGGAATGGTTTGAGGAAACTTTGAAGACCAATTAAAAGAAAGAGAAGAATCGGGTGTTAAAAGAGCTCAATTCAGTATTTTGCTACATATAAAAGGGTCTATAGTCGCTACATTTTTTGAGTTGTGGAATAGATATATTACTATAAAATGAGTAGGTCTAGAAGGTATAATAAAACTTGTGTTGGTAAGGAGGCTGGAGGGTCTCATGGAAATGTTGTTCCGGGTTGTGGCGATGCTGAAATTGCACAACTTACGAAGATTACGTCAAGCCCGAGTGAGCGGCTGAGCAAGGTAGCTCCTGGTAAGGCGAGACTGCCTGTTTCTCCAGTGAAAATGTTGGCCGGTAGGGAATGTAATTATAGTAGAAGAGGAAGATTTTCGTTGGCAGACTCTTGTCATATCTTGAGTAGGTATTTGCCCGTTAATGGTCCTTCAGATATCGATAAAATGAATAGTTGTGCATACATATCGCAATTTTCTGCAGATGGTTCTCTATTTGTGGCAGGATTTCAGGTACCCTCCGCTATAAAACGCCATGTATTCAGGGCCTATGAAGGTCTTAATAATGACTTAATTTCATAGAAGCTTGTTCTATTGGGTTAACAGGCTGTTATTGTGTTCTGAACAGGAAAGTCATATTAGAATATATAATGTTGATTGTGGATGGAAAGTTCAAAAGGACATCTGGGCAAGAAGCTTGCGATGGACGATTAGCGATACATCCCTTTCACCAGATTGCCGTTTGCTTGTAAGCTTGTGGAAATTGTAATTTAGATTCTGCATAGGTATTCTATTTGCATATTATTGTAAATCATAAATGGCAATTTTTGCTGCATTCAGTTTGGCGGAAAGGGCAGGGATTAAATTTCATCTTCCCTAAGTCATAATTGATCCATTAAGATGTTGTCAGTTTTGGCGTTTGATGCATGTCTAATAATAATAATTCTCTCTCTTAGAACTTACTTCAGATTATATATAATTCTCTATTGCCACATACCTTATGAGTTATGAGCTGTGGTTAGGGTGATGCTCATCCAAGCTACGACTTTCTTCTTTCTCCTGCCTCCCGCTAGTTATTTCAGTTTTGTTTGATGCAATTACTGCAGGCATATTCCAGTATCTCACCTGTCGTCCATATTGTTGATGTTAGATCTGCTACAAAAAAGTCTCATGCAAATGTAACGGTAAGTAGTAAAAGTTATATTTATATTCTGTTTTGGAATGCTAAAACAACGGGTTTACAAATGCTTCCCATCTTGTTTGTGCTTCAGCCTTACTGTTATTCATCGTATCGCATTTAACATCTTGAGAGAAGTATTTCCTTGCTTCAGTGAAATAATAGTTGATGGACAATTGGTCATTGTATATGATTTATAGATTTTGTCACTGGTAGGATGAATTGCGTATCACTAAAATGTAGATCACTGAAAAGAAAAGAAAAGATGTACAACTTGTGTATTTACTATTGATATGGGCAGTGTTTTGTGATGAAGCTCGCGTTCCAGGTCTGTTTATTTGAAAGTGCTCAAAGTAATATATTTCTTGCATGTCCCCTATTCTGAGAATATTGTAAGGATTATAGATGGAGCTTTTATCTGCAGAAATATGAATGGTCAAGTTTATTTGCTCAGGAGCTCCCTGAGGGAGACTTGATGAATAATGCTATCAAGAAACATTATGTTGAAACGATTAAATACTTAAATTAGTTTCATCTTCCATAAATTATAATAAATGGTTTTCTTATTTAGGAAATTCATGAAGGTTTGGAGTTTTCATCTAATATCGATGATTATGAGGATTATTCTTTCGGAATCTTCTCTGTGAAATTTTCGACAGATGGGCAAGAGCTTGTAGCAGGTAGCAGCGATGAGTCAATCTATGTTTATGATCTTGAAGCCAAGAGAGTAAGCCTGCGTATCAAAGCTCATAAGGTACTGCACTCTATTTTACAATATGTATGTACGTCTAGGAGTTATTTGTCTGGATCTTCAACCCGACCACGTGAAATGACAGTTCACATTTTAACTACCTCACAAAATTCATATTGAACCAATATTTGAATTCGTATCTTCTAATTCTATTCTCTCGCACTCCACTGATGTCTCTGAGCTGGGCTGGTTGAAGATCGGTTTTGGGGGGTGGGGTAAAATATCTTCTTTATGGCAGGCATTTGTCTACTATCAGATACCGGAGATACCTGAAAGTTGACTGATTGAAAGTTCCTGAAGACGTTGATATGCTAATCTACAGTAACATAAATGGAAAAATAACTTTCTCAGTAGGATTGGTTACTGTATCAGTTTGTAGTACTTACTACTTAGTTTGCCAAGCAGTCTGGGACAAATAGTGCTGTTATCCTTGGAATTGAAGCAGATTTCTTGTCATTCTCGTCATTCGTTCTCATAGAATGTTGCAGGGAAGTGACTTAAGATTCATGGACTAGGTTTATACAGATTGCTTGCCATCTATAGCTGCAGCCATGCATCACTCTTTTTTTTTTTGGCTCCTCTATTGGCCTCTATGGTTTACATCTGCATTTGCAATGTTCTTCTGATCTTCCTTGGGTATATTCAGATGTTGTAATATATTAATTTGACTTGCATGTTGTTCGTAGTCTGATGTCAATGCTGTCTGCTTTGCTGATGAAACTGGCCACATCATATATTCTGGTAGTGACGATCACCTTTGCAAGGTAAATCTCCATTTTAGACATTTCCGGTCCTTGTAAGTCTTTTTACACACTGACTTTTGTCTTGAAGTAGAAATTCCGAGTTAGTCAACTCTAGCATATAAGCATACTTTAGCAGATTCCCAAGGGTGTGATCCATGATGATGTTTTTTCTTTCTTTCCTTCTTTTTTTTTCCAGCACAATATTCATGCCTAAATCAAAAGAAGAAATTTTCTCTGGCTTTAATTTAATTACGTACTATTTTCTGGAATGTTAGAACCAATATTTGGAAGTTTGAACACCTGAACTTGACATAAATTGTCCATAGCTCCAATGAATTATATTATGGGGTTGAAAACCTTGAGCATTACGGGTCTGTTAAATCGAGCCCAAACCTAGTCTAGATTTTAGACAATTAGTGGTTTTAATATGATTCTTAATTACAAGTGGATATGCAATATTTCTTGTAATTGTAATTGATTTCCATTTTTTATATAGATCATAAGGACATATTAATAGATTATATATAATCTAGAATAGATCCCATTCTTTTTTTCTTTTTTCTTCTCTTTTCTGTTTTCTCTAGCAGACTTTTGACCCATTTACCATTTATAATTTGACTGACTAATCCTTTATATTGGAATGGGTGAAGGGTCAAATGGTTTGGCGATTCCTCTCGAGGGGTTGAATCGAGAGAATTGCTATTTACATATTGTTGCCAATCACAACTCTGATGTATTGGTTCCTCCAGGTATGGGACAGGCGTTGCTTTGATACAAGGGAAAAGCCGGCTGGAGTTCTAATGGGACATCTAGAAGGCATTACTTTCATCGACACTCGTGGAGATGGCCGTTATTTTATCTCAAATGGAAAAGATCAGGCCATTAAACTTTGGGACATCCGGAAAATGTCATCCAATGTCGAATAGTAAGTGTCTTTTGAATGTTTCTTCTTTAAAAGAAATGGGAAAAGGTTACAGCATGCGTAATGCTTGAAATTATTTTCCCAATTGATTCTGCAGTTAGATGATGTTGTCTTGTATTTTTCAGCTAGAATTTTATGTCTGGCCTTTCCCGATAGCTGACTTACTAGTTTTTGCGTTATTTTTGGAAATGGATGGGGGTGGCAAATCAATTTTAGTTTCAGTTTGCTCAATCTCAATACTGATGTCGAGTTATGTTTTCCTTGATGAAGCACTTGTGTTCGTAGATATGCTGAATGGGATTACAGATGGATGTCATATCCAGGGCATGTAAGAAATATGAGACATCCAGATGATCTGTCAGTAGCTACATATAAAGGCCATACGGTCTTGCGCACTCTCATACGCTGTCATTTCTCTCCAGCAAATAGGTAACTTATCATTGTTACTAGCTCATGGTTGTGTGCTTATCTTGTATACATGTCGTTTACTTGAGTTTTCATCTAGTGAATTTTAGTGCTACTACCGAAATGTTAACTCTACTTTAAGTTGAAAACTTGGAACACTATTATCACTTACTTTTGTGCCATATATAGGATAGCCTGTGGTCAGTGGGTAAAAAAAGTAGTAAAATGGTCTGTACCTTTAAGATCTCGTCAATAGATATACCTATATAATTTGCAGGAGCAATATCTGATTACTCACAATTTTTTTACCTGTTGACTGACGTTTAAGCATCTCCCCTTGAGGTCAAATCCTTTTAAAGGCGAAGCTAAGATCTTGATTTGAGGGACTAATGTTGTCAATCAGGGCTCATGATTATAGAAGATACATTCCCAATAGAACACATTAGAAGAGAGATGTATAGACCAACATCAACATAAATTCATTTGGTTGACAAGGATTTGATATCATTGAATGTTTCGGCTGATGCAGCAATGGATTGGACAGACATGAACTGATGTGGTGGTGAAGGATTTAATTTCATTGCCTAAACCTAATATAAAACTACCATTTTCGGCTGTCCGGTTTCATTTGCTGGTTTGGGCCATTGAACGGTCTATACATATCAATAGGCAAGTTAGATGTTGAATTGTTTGCTGAAAAACTGTCATGGAACTGCCTTTTTCTGGTGATGATAGTATGATTTTAGAAGCTTATTTTGATTATCTAGGGATTTGCTTCCAACTTCCTACTCCCCGTGCTTTCAAATTTTGACTTCATATTTCAATCTCTGCATTGACTTGCAGCACAGCGCAGAAGTATATATACACTGGATCTGCCGACTCGTGTGTTTATATTTATGACCTGGTATGTATTCAAATTATTGTGTGTTTAGTCTAACACCATATTCATTTTTTCTTTGCATTGTTGGATTCCAATTTTTAGCAGTCAGAAATGATTTGTAATAGCTTGTCAAACAAATATAGTAGAGTATCGATTGAGAGATTTAAATCTAAGTCGTGATGAGTGCTTTGATTACCAAATACAATTGAAATCTGTAATTGAGGATGCTTTGCAAGTCTATTCAAAGACGAAATCGGACCTCTTTAAGAAATTTGCAAACATTAGTTTAAATATCATGGTTTTGGGATGGAAAGAAATGTCATCATAGGGTTGATCAACGATGAATTTTAGACCTTCACAAATCACTATAGTTTAAAAGCCAACTGCATATGACCCTGACCCCTATCTTGATTTTCATCTAAGAATTACAGTATCCCTTTTGGAAGTCATTCCAATTCCACGTGCATTTGTGGAGATTCCCAAACTTTTGAGCTACATTTGCTTATTTGAATGCATTGACCATCTAGGGAAACACGTCATAGCATTTTCCATTGGTTACAAACATGAAAAGGTTGCTAATTTGCCGACAAAACAAGGAATCAATGACATCATTTTTATTTTTTATATAATACATACACTATGGGTTTGGTATGCAGTACTTAAACAAGAGTAAATACAACAAGATGTTAACTTTTTTTTCTTATTTAATAGTGTCTGGTACTGTCCAATTTTGTATGCCAAACATGAACATATTTTTAATAACTAAGCTCGTTTTTCTCCGGTGTAGGTGAGTGGAGATCAAGTTGCAAAACTCGATTACCACGAGGATACTGTAAGAGACTGCCATTGGCACCCTTTCTACCCCATGATGGTAACCTCTTCTTGGGATGGTGCCATTGCCAGATGGGAATTTCCCGGTAGCGGTGGAAGTCTAATGCCTGTGAGGCAAACTAGAAGACGACGGCGAACTTTCTACTAAACTGCTTGGCCATCTACTGGTGATGTTTGCTTTCCTCCAGAATCGTCATCACTTCCAATATTATCCTATGTAAACCCATCGTTTCTTGACTATTATCATGTATAGAGTATGTCTTGTGGTCTTACAAAAGAACATAAATGATAAAAACGTCATTAATGTTTTCTCACTTTCCCCACCATAAGTGGTAATGACATAGAAATGGTTTATGTTGTCAAAATTTCTTGTCGTATAGAATGGTGACATGTGGCAGCACTAGATAGAAAGAATAAATATCACAGTATCAAATATTTTGGACAAAGTATGTTAAAATCCACTAAATATTGATCCCACTCATGTTGCCTGCTGGAGAATTTACAAAACCGGTACGAGCTTGGCTGCCACCTACTTCCGGTGGCCGATTCTACTCTGATACTCAAGTCCTGTGAACACTACATTTCTATAATGAACAACTAGATGTATGAAGAAAATAAATGCATTTATAATAGTTCATCTCCTCTTCTTGTACATGTTAGTTGAATATTCACAACAGAGATCTCAATCCTAAAAATCTCCTTTAAGATTTAAAAACCCAATTTCTTGGAGTTTCCAATTCAAATCGTCAAAGGCTAATCTGCAAGAAGCATAATGTACATAGATTCCAACATTCCTATTAACATTTTGTTCTGTTACTTTGCTATCTATCTCATGTTGAAGATTAGGCTGTACATTCTTCTTCCTCAATAAAGTCCGCAGAATATGCCCTCTTAATGGCTGGTCTCTTTTGGAATTTTTTCTTGATCGGCAGTATGTCTTCATTGCCTTTTAACATCCGCTGAACCTGCATCATGTGGAAAAAGTCGGTCACAATAACAAACAAATTCTCATTCTAAATGTTTACGTGTTAAATGGAACACGTGCCTGGCTCATTTTAGGCCTTTCTGTAGAAGACTGATGTATACATATAGAAGCAACCATGATCATCTGATTCATCTGTTCTGAGTCATAAGCATTACCAAGTGATGGATCAACTAGCTCTGCATAGTTTTTGCTGATGAGCGTAGGCTTGGCCTGCACAAGTTCAGTTCTCAAGCATAGAATATAATGTTCACGTGTTTGGTATACAGTATTAGGCGGTTGTCATGAAGAGAAGCTAACGTACCCACATCATGAGGCTTTGATGCGAATCGTCTATGACTGGTCGACCAGTTATGAGCTCTAACAATAGTATTCCAAAAGCATAAACATCAGTTTTTTCATTCACTGTGCCATGCATGAAAAACTCAGGAGGGAGATACCTGCTCATAACAAGGGAAACAATTGATCATACTGAATTTTCAGAACCTAGGATATAACCAGTTTTCTTCCTTAAAATTTAAGCTCACGTACCCTAACGTGCCTTCTAACTCCATAACGGTGAGTTGAGTCCACTGGTCAGGAATCCACTTCGCGAGCCCAAAATCCGTGATCTACATTGAACTAAAAAACTTAAGCATCAAATCTAAGATTTCACACTAGAACACTAAACCCTCTACCTGAGTATGTTTGGGTAGTACCTTTGGTTCAAAATCTTCAGAGAGCAAAATATTGTCAGATTTGATGTCTCTGTGGATAATTCTCCGTTGACACTCCTCGTGAAGATATGAAATGCCAGAGGCGACGCCTAAAGCAATCTTGTACCTTAAGCACCACGCTAGCTTCTCCTTTTGACCTGAGTAGTCGAGGGAGGGACAGGAGAAATTAAGGTTTTTGGCCGTTATAAAGTAAAAGAAAACTAACCACCACTTATAATGAACGAACCATTGAGCATCGATGACAAGCTCCCATTAATAGACAAAGGAAGAACAAGATGCATCCCTCCTTCAACCGCATAGCCTATAATATTTGCAATGTTTGGATGGTTGACATGTACTAAAACCCCGAGCTCTGATAAGTAGTCTTCAGCCTTATTGGTTGGGGTTTCCCTAATCAACCTCTTGATCGCTACTAGTTGGCCGTCTTCCAATTGACCCCGGTAAACTTCAGAATAACCTCCCTCCCCGATCAGGTTTTCATGGCTAAAGTTGTCTGTTGCTTCTTGGAGGTCGAAGAGGGAGAAGTTCTTCCACTTAGATTTAAAGCTATATATCAAATTAGGGTCGACGAGGGGTGGTAATACTGATAAACTCTGTGCATGCCGTCTTCTTTTCAACTGCTTCTTGATTGAATGAAAGTTCGGTAAGTTAGAATGGAACGAATGCAAATGCATAGTCGACCCTTTTTTCAGTTTTCGAAGAAATCCATGCCATTGCAAATGAGATTTTGCGTTTCCTCTTTGTTCTGAATTTGATGGTGAGCATTCACCTGTTGTACCCCCTTCCATACTCATCAATTCTTGCAAAATGCAATATATGTAAACTCGTTATTCGAGAATTTTCAACCTCTCCATTAAACATAGGACCACCACCAATGCTTACAAGAACACGAGACGAGAGTAATATAGTTTTACCTTCAGCAGAAAGAGAAATGGAGGAAGCTGAAAAGAGTAATCTCTGTCCAATCTCTAAAAGCTCTCCTGCACTTCCTTCAGCAATATCAAATGTATTTTCCCTCTCACTGTAATTCAATAAATTGATAAGAACATATACTGAGAGTCAATATACATACAAATGAATTTGAAAAAAATTCCAAAACTTAAATAATTACAAAAAGCAACTGGGTTGAATAAAGAAGTTTCTTGAATTCAAAAGCAAACAAATGTGTCTTTTTATATGATATTCGCCTGTTCCAAATTGTAACATAATTGCTTCTAAGGGGAGGGTCCCTAATTGGTTACAGACCCACAAACTAAAACTACTTCCTAGCGATGCAATGAGGGTTATAAAATTTCATTAGCCAACTTCCACAATGTCACAATGACCCATATTCTGAGTTAGGTTACTTCACGAAACCAGTTTTCTACTTAAAGAAGCCTCCCTAGATCGTGGCTCGTCTATAACGAAGCTCATCCCCAAAAGAGTGTCCACATTAGGTGAAATTCACCCTTAAAATCGGCTTGTAAGGTAGGGTAACTAAGGGTAAGACGTGGGATAGAATTATGGTCAATACACCAATCAATTTCTAGTCGACTACATGAATACAACCAAATCCAATTCCAAGGCTGATTGAATTGATGTTACGATATAACAAATAAGTAAACATTTACCATGACTCAATAATCGAAATATATGAAAAATTCCAAAATCCCACAAACCAAAACGAATAAATTTCTTCAAAAAGACTACCAAAATCCAGAACAAGATTACCACAAACAAGAACGAGAAAAAAAAATCGAATACCGTTGAGAAGCCGAAGCCACAGATTCTGGGATAAAGTCCATGGTTCCTCAGAGAGAGCAGAATTACCAGATGTATCAGGAACCAATGCATACAGTGAAAATTGCAAATTTCACATGCAGAGAGAGAGAGAGAGGAAAGATAGAGAGAAGGAAGGAGGAGAGAGATGAATTGAGAATATAGTGGTTGTGAAATCTCCTTTTCTCATTATATATCAATGGCAACAACCCGAATCTCTCTCCCTCTATGCCCTAATTTTGGCCTTTCATCATCCCAATTCATATGCTGCATGCATGGGAATATACTTGTTTTCAAATTTATAGAACAATATATTCTATTCCATATAAAAACAAATAAAATTTAAGTAGAAAACTATAAATAAGAGAATGGAAAATGACCAATTTAGATTTGAGGAAATGAAAAATTACATCACTTTAAAATTGTTGTCAATTTATGAGGGATTTCCCATTCTTTCATTTCCAACATTTTGTAGGTGTGGCACTTGTTTCTAACCTATCATCTATTGCGCTCAAGTCCTCAACTAACAGATTTTTTTTTTGGACGTTAAGTGACTTCGTAGACACTAACGTGATGCCATGATAGGTTGAACGAAGCCCCGTTTAGCCTATATTTTTTAAAATTCAGTTTTCTCCAATTTATTTTCGACCACACATTCTTTCAATAAAATAATTTTACACGTGGACCAAACTTTTTTCTACTTTTTAGCTACACATTCTTAAAACCAAAAAAAAAAAAGAAAAAATCAATTTTCACAAAATCTATTCTAAAAATAATCTTTATCAAACTTAGGGCAAGGAGTCATTGAGGAACTTGGGCAAAAAATCCTTCTTAGAGCCCTACTTACTGTCAGACTTAAGCACAGATCGATAAATGCAAGAATTAATTTTCAATCCTACATCTTATGAGTCTGACACGACTATTTAACAATAAAATAAACGTATTCCATTAACTTAGAACATGGGTGCGTACTTTTGAAATGTTGGAGACACATAGTGAAATTACCATTTTTAATAGTTTGAGATGAATATGGAGGGATATGAAAATAAGAAATATAAATTAGGAGTCTCGTCTAAGAATTTTTGTATGTTTGAGATGAAAAAGGCAAGTAGTTTATAGCCGAAGTATTTTTATTAAAGTACATTTGAAATCTTACACATTGTATTACTCCCTCCGCCCCAAAATATTAAGCTTGATTTCCTTTTTCGCCCGCCCCAAATTATAAGCCATTTTCCTTGTTGAAAGTGTAAATTTATTTTCGATTCATTTAACGTACCTTATTATTAACGAATATAAACAAATCATATTTGAACAATTATTTAATGTAAGCATATATTATAAAAATGTAAAAGACTAAATAAATTATATTTTCAACTATATAATTATATTTTCTTACTCTATGTGAAAATAAAAATAAACATATCTTTATAGGACAAATGTAGTATACAAAATAAAAAAATAAGTAAAAATTCCTGTCCTGAATTTTCGTAAGTGTTCGTGCAAATAGTTGTAAATACTTGTGGTCATGTATTTCTTGGTCTAAATTCTTCATATTTCCGCGTATGAAACAACTTGAGATGTTACAAATTCATTTATTGAAACATTGACCATGAACATACGAAAAAATCTACATAATCGATTCAAGTTCCCATTGTTTTTGAACCTAATAACTCGCTTTTACGACGTTAAATACATAAGAAATGCTACAATGGCAAAACAAAGAATATCAGACTTGAAGGTACGTACAAGAATGTT
Source organism: Fraxinus cuspidata (assembly GCA_903798385.1). Classification (NCBI taxonomy): domain Eukaryota; kingdom Viridiplantae; phylum Streptophyta; class Magnoliopsida; order Lamiales; family Oleaceae; genus Fraxinus; species Fraxinus cuspidata. The sequence continues at coordinate 42,018 of CAIGRP010043455.1, forward strand.
CTTTCAATGGACATTACGGGTGATCTGCCCCTCAAAAATGGCATACATGTCCTTGTTGTCCGGGCCAAAGATCTCTTCAGCCTTTGCAAAATTTCCTAGTATAACGCAAACGATAGAAGCATCAGAACCGGCCGACAACGAATTCCTTGATTAAACGTGGGACACATCAGTTGAGTTTAAGAGCATGTTTGGGAAGTGACTAAATTGAAATTTAAGGGATACATGCATTCTATAGAACGTGTGGATAATAAGTAAGTAGTAGTTGTGAATCCTATAAAATTTAAGAGCATCTGATATCCGCTTCGGCAAATTAGGATGTGGTCCTTTTTGGGATCCGCTCTTCATTGAAGCGCTCACGCTTTCCTGTATGGTGGATGGTTAATTCATGCAGAGGCTCCCCCCTTAACATTTTGTATATGGGAAGCACGTGCTATTCGCTTCGGTGAATTAGGATGTGGTCTCTTTTGAAATCCAGCTTTTTGTCAAAGAGTTCACGCTTTCCTGCATGGTGGATGGTTCATCCATACAGAGACTTCTTCCATGACTTTTTGTACATGGGAGGCATGTGCTATCCACTTCGACTGAATTCTGCGATAGCTCTCGAACTATCAAAATCTTATAAGTTGTCTCGGATAAATGAGGTCTTACAGCTAGACTCGAAGATAGTGAGATGCGAGGAATAAATATCTTGTGAAGCCTTAGAAGGCATCTCATGAGGCGATGAAAAAAATCTCCTATATAGCTCTCAAATTATCAGAGTCTTATAAATTGACCTCGGAATGACGGGTCTAACAGCTAGTCTCAACGATAGTGAGAAGCGAGTAATAAGCATCTTGTGAAGCCAAGAAAAAACATATGGGGAGGAGGGGGAATAAACATCTTGCATATAGCTCTCGAACTATCGAAGCTTTATAAACTGGATTCAGAATGATGAGGTTTTATAGCTAGGCTCAGCGATAGTGAAAAACGAGGAATAAGTATCCCCGAAGTCAGAAAAAAGCATAAGGCGAGGCGGGGAATAAACATCGCGCATAAAGCTCTCGAACAATCGGAGTTTTATAAACTGACCTCAGATGGACGAGGTCTTACAGCTAAGCTTGACGATAGTGAGAGACGAGAAAAAAACATCTCACGAATGAGGCCAAGAAAGGCTCCTTTTGCAAGGGCAAACACGTTTGGCGATTCCTTTTTCAAGGAACGGGGATTCCAAAATATGCCACATCTTCCTTTATTCAAAGAAATAGAGGAGTCATAGAATGTTGTCTCTTTCTTTATTCAAAGAACGAGGACTCCAAAAGATACCGCTAATAGTAAGAGATTCACGAACTAAGTCTTGCTTTCGATAATAAAAAATTCACGAGCTAGCCTCGTTGTGGGAGGATTTATGGCCTCGCCTTGAGCAATTGGTATAATCAATGGAGCTTTCGAGCAACAAGCTACGTATTCTACTAAATTCACGGTGCATGCCATCTGCCATTTCTAATATGCTGGGGCAATAATAGGATAATAATTCTTTACCAGAAATTAAATTGAGCCCCATCACCATCACCTTTTAGAATTCTTTTTAAGTGTTCAACCTCCAACATAGTTTCATGCCATATTGCCACGAAATATATTTTTGGCATGAAGAATAAACATCACCAGAAGAAACCATTTTTGGGGTAGCCTGACAAATCCGAAGTTCTGTCTCCCATTCTCGTCATTGATCATCATAATAGGTAGCCCAAGCATAATAAATCACTAGCATAGAGGAGAGAGATAATTTGCTATGTGCAAGATATTTGTAGTAGCCAAACTATTTAGTAAGGGGCCAAGGAAAATAAATCGCCAGCGGGAATGTCCAACATGCCTAATCAAAGTTTATCAATCTGTTAGTGGGAATAAATTATGGCCATCCAAAAATGAAGTTCAATTGCAGCTAATTGTACAGTGGAAAATAAAGCTAGAAGTGGGAATAATAACCAGCAAGCCCAATTAGAAAATGCTAATAACAATCCCACCAAGAAACTTATAGACGGAAGCTATAACATTTGATAAGGGCTCCATTTTCAAACATGTCCATGAATTTGGAAGAGAAAATATATTGAAATGGCCCAAGATGACTAAAATGGTTGAGTATCCAATGGGCTCAAATGCATTTGATAAAATGGGGATCATGGGGCCCAAGGAAAATAAATTTAGGGCCCAATTCTGCAATACTCAAATGTAAGCTCCAAGCATACCTTTAACTAGATAGGCCCATTCGCTAATGGGATCATGCAACAAATGGGCTGACCTGCTCCAGCTGATAGGCAACAAAGGATCCATGGAGTAGCAGAAAATTGAGTCTCTAAAAAGTCAACAAAAGGACAGTTCCAAAAAGCATATTGGTAAGCTGGCAAATCAATCTGCAAATGGCTGAATAGACAGCTAATTTTGATTTCAATAGCATGCGACCACCATGTCATGTATCCATAAGAAATTAATGTTTATCCGGTGAACAAAAGTAAGCCCTTGAGTCAAGGATCGTAACTTTACTTAAACCCATTGACTCACACATTGTAAATATTTTAATTCAATTGTAAAATAGATGAAAATTAAAAAATTTTAGTATGATTCATTGACATGTAAACCTCTACTCCTATCACTTAGGTTTTTGTTCTGAATGTTATTATAAGGGGTATTAATCTTTCAAACATCTTTCTAGCTTTCTAGTGTTCGCCCTCTGCACTAACCATTGTAATTTACTGCTTTCATGAATTGTAATTTCTAGCTTTCAAGCAATCAATAATCAAGTTATTTTCAATGCATTTCAATTTTATGTTGCAAGCTTTCTATAAATTGTAATCAAATTTTCTTTCGTCCCGAAATGACCGAGAGAAGGCAGAAGGTAGTTTAGCGAAGCAGACTACTGCCACACGGTGTCCTTTTCTGTGTCAAGA
>CAIGRP010043473.1:0-25341 GCA_903798385.1 Fraxinus cuspidata
CGGGCCTAGCTTCACCTTCTTTGGTGTTGGGACAACCCCTTTAGCAAGACACCTCCACACTCGTAAGTATTTATATGAAGACTTTCTTAATTTCCATAACTCATAAGGGGTATTTTCTAATTTCTTTCGAGGCACTTTATTTAAAAGGTAATTTGCTGACAACAGAGCTTCCCCCCCACATGTTTTGAGGTAACCCAGAACTTACTAGCTTTGCATTCATCATTTCTTTTAAGATGCGATTTTTCCTTTCAGCAACACCATGTTCTTACGGTGAATACGCTGCACTGGTTTTATGGATGATTTCGTGTTGTGCATAGAATTCAGCAAACGGTGCTTCATACTCACCACCTCTATCACTTCTCAACACCTTAATTTTCTTGTTAAGTTAATTTTCAACTTCATTCTTATAGAAAATAAACTTCTCTATCACTTCATCCTTACTTCTTAACAAATATACATAACAGTATTTTGTGCTATCGTCGACAAAAGTAATGAAATACTTGTTGCCACATCTTGTTTGTACAAATTTTAAATCACATATGTCACTATGAATTAAATCAACTGGTTCTATATTCAGTTTAATTGATTTAAATGATGACCTTGTCAATTTTACTTCAACACAAGTTTTGCACTTATGTTTAGAATTAATATGGAACGCGGGTATGTAATTCAAGTTAACTAGTCTACATAACGTGTCATAGTTAATATGTCCTAGTCTACCATGCCACACATTGGAAGACTCAAGCAAGTAAGCATAAGAGTTTACTTTATTCATTCTTAGTTTAACAACAATTACATTCAGTTTAAACATATCATCGGAAACATGGCCTTTTTCNTAATATGTCCTAGTCTACCATGCCACACATTGGAAGACTCAAGCAAGTAAGCATAAGAGTTTACTTTATTCATTCTTAGTTTAACAACAATTACATTCAGTTTAAACATATCATCGGAAACATGGCCTTTTTCGACAAACATTCCACTTTTTGACAAAATGACATTGTTTGACTCAAATATAATACGGAAACCATGCTTATTCAAAAGCGATTCCTGAACAAAGTTCTTGCGGATTTTTGGCACATATAGCACATTTTTAAGAGTCAACTTTTTTCCCGAAGTCATCTTTAGAACCACCTTTCCTTGACCCTTGATTTCAGAAGTTGCTAAATTTCCCATAAACAACTTCTCTCCATTCTCAATTGCTTCAAAAGCAGTAAACAGCTCTTTATCAAAACACACATGCCTTATAGCTTCGGTGTCAATCCACCATGATTTGAACCCACCATATTCACTTCAGAAATGATGGCAGCGAGACTCATCTCCGACACATCATCTGCTATGTAGTCAACCATGTTTGCTTCTTTCTTCTTCTTTGGAAATCTGCACTCCGAAGACTTGTGATCCACTTTGTCACAATTGAAACATTTTTCTTGAAACTTCCTTTTAGAAATTCCACCTTTAGGTCCTAGCTTGGTCCCTTTGCCACCGGATGACCCGACTTATTTTTGTAGGTCTTACTGTTTTGACCATGCTCCACAACACTAGCTTTAGTAACACCAGGATTGAACCACTTCTTCCCGAAACTCTTGTTGTCTTCTTCAATTCGAAGTCTAACAATTAGTTCTTCGACATCCTTTAGTTTGTGATTCAGATAATTATTGAAGTCTTTCCACGCGGGGGGCAATTTTTCAATAATTGCAGCCACTTGGAAAGTTTCACTTAACATCATCCATTCGGCATGAATTTCGTGAAGAATCAGCTGAATTTCTTGCACTTGACTGATTACTGTTTTGGATTCCACCATCTTATAATCTAAGAATTTGCCGACAATGAACTTTTTAGCCCCATCATCCTCAGTTTTATATTTTCGGTCCAATGACTCCCACAATTCTTTAGCGGTTTTTATTATATTATACACAATGTATAGCGAATCTACTAAACTATTCATGATGTAGTTTCGACACAAAAATCTGAATGTTTCCACGCATCAAGTGCACTGACAGCTTGAACATTTCCATCACCATCTTGGAGTTTTGGAGCACTTTCAGTCAAGAATCTAGCAAGATTCAAGGTGATCAGATAAAACAACATTTTCTGTTGCCGCATCTTGAAATTCAAGCCATTGAATATTCTCCAATTTTTCACCATGATTAATCGGACAATAGCCACAGGTTGACTCATAACATGACTTGGCACTTTAGCTACAGTCTGAGCCATAACAGAATTAGGCCCTGCAGCCATAGCAGAGTCCACAGCCACAGTTTGAGTAGCCACGGCTGGGGACACATCCATGTTGGTGGAATCGGTTGCCACTTCTGAAATGAAAAAAAAAATTAGTTTCTGAAATCAACAATATAAGAAACTAAATTTTTTTCATTGAATATGCTTTAAGTTTGTTAGAAAAGTGTTTCAGTACTAGATACCAGATTTACACACTAAATATCGATTTTACACACTAGATACATGATTTATTGTTTTAATACCGTATTTACAACATACCGGATTGGCACATACCGTATACGCAGTGAATTTAAAACACTGTATTTCCACATACCGTTTTTGCATATAACTTTCACTATAATAGATTTAATTATATATAACAGATATAATAATCTAGCAGATTCAATGAATTTTTAATACGGTAAGACGTAAAAAATTACAAGTAATTTAAAGAGAACTGCAAAATATTAATATGCAAAAACGAGTAACAAATAAGTAATTGAAAACAATAAAAACTTTTAACCAGAGGCCTGTGTTACACACAATTTCCTTAAAACAGATTCGTCTCCTCACCGTCTGTGGTTGAGGTTTTAATCGAGCGTCCGTTTCCTAGGATACAACGGTAAAATTAGTAGATTTTGAGCACTACAGATACTACTTCTACGAATTGATTTCTTATATGAACAATACCACCTCCAAGACTCAAACAGAAATTAAAATGTATGCAAACAGAACTCGAACTATATGCAGAAAAGTGAAACTATATTTTCAGATGAATTCGTGTGTTTTAGAAAAGTGGAAAATGAGACATGTAAAGACTTATCTCTTGAGAATGTAACTTGCCCATTCAGTTCATGGTAATTACCACAAGAGTTTCAATAGTTTCAGAAAATAAAAAGTCAGTGGAATAAAATAAAAATATAGCAAAACATGGACACTCAATAAAACAAAAATATAGCAAAACGTGGACGAGTCCTAAGGGGCCAATTTTGCTCCTTTCGGTCAGACATTTCAAAGTTCGAAACATATTTCGGTCCGTGATTTGCACCCCTTTTGCGCGCACCTAGAGAGAGCCTCTATACTACATATGATTACACCCTTCCAAAATATAACCATATTTAAAGTGGTTTTTGAATTCATCAACTTCTTATGTGGGACAAACACATTTTTAATTTTTCCACCAACATAAACTCATTTTCATTGGCATACGTTGAGGTTCAACTTCTGATTCACCTGAATATCAATTTTGGTAAGTAAATACATGATTTCAATGTACTCACGGAGGAGAACATAAATCAATATTTATCTTCCAGAATAGCTAAACGGATCCCACTCAAAGCTCATGCCAAAGTCAACCACATACTCATTTTTCTAACATCCCCAACCAAAAATCAATCCCACGTACCGTTACCATCTCCGCCTCACCACCACCAAAACGGACCCTAAATATGATTTCGTTACAACCATATCATATTTCAAACACTTGACACTTTGTACAACATCCATATTTTTGCAATTTGAGCCGTTTACACCAGAAAGAAGAATTTTTGCCCGCGCACAAAGCCTGCATCAAGTAAGATCAAATCTGAGGTAGAAAAAACTAAGAATCACATTCTTGTTATAACATCGTCAATACTAATTTGGTGGCAATATGTGTAAATTTCTCGAACTATATCTTTATTATTTCCCAATTTTTATAGGCACGGATCTGCGGATCATTCAACATTTCGGGAGGATCAAGTTCTTTATCATATGGCTTAATTGTCGAGTCCTTATCATTGGTTGCAGATGGGTCAAAATTGCATAAATGTGTGAGTAAATTATTGGGTCCTTAGTTGCAGGAAAATCAAAAATTGTAGCAATAGGTGCATGAAGATAGGTGAAATTGCAAAAATGGATGGGCGATGGTGGGTAAAAATTGTAGAAATCGTAGAATCACTCCATTTTTTCCCTTCATGTAATCTAATATGCCAAAACCACAACAACATTCTGAAAGAGCAGATAAAAAAATTCTCATATTCAAAGAGCAGTTTGGATGTAGAGTGAAGAATTTATTGGTTGAAAACTATAGAAATATGGACGATGGTGGGGGAAATTGCAGAAATAGGGGGCGACGGGTGAAAATTGTGGTAGGTGGAGGGTGGATGGAATAGTGGCGCTACTTTGCAGTGGCGTCGACGATTGCAGATAGTGACTGTGATTTTGGTTTTGACTGGGGTGCTTTGGATGGGGGTTGGTTGGGTAAAAAAGATAAAACTTTTTTTTATTAATTTCTGTTATTTATTTTAATTGTTTGATGTGGTACATGCAAAATTACTATTTTGCCCTCATTGAAATGTTTAAAAATGTGATCAAACTTAATTTTCTTCTCAACTAACAAAAAAATTAATTGTTTCCATCTATTTGGGCTCTAGACACACGCACTTGAAAGGTTTGGACCACGAATGCAATAAATAAAAGGTTAGGGGAGAATCTACGTCTTTAAAAGATTTGAGGGCATAGTTACAATTACTCTTGATAATATGGACATTGATTCGATGTTTAAAATGATTATGGTTAGGTTATAGTATCCTTTAAATTGAGGAGCATAGGGGGATTATGCTTCAATATAAAGGAACAAATTACAAATATAGTTAAAAATTTACTAATTACGTATTTACTTTTAAATTTTTAAAATTTTAAAAGTACTACTTTTTTATTATTTTCATTTTGTTACAATAAATTTTGCAATGCACAATACAATTCACAACTATGTTTCCTCCTCAACTGCCTTGTGAAAGTTTCAAATTAGTGTTTTACTTAGACCCACATGCGAAATTAACCAATTAAAAGCAATAAATAACTGATGAATTATTTCAAGATGATTAAGTTCATTAATCCAATTTTACCCTATGTTTGAATACCACTACACAGGAGACATCCATCCCAAATCTCAAACAAGCAATCAAAATCCACTCACAAGAGTCTAATGTGTGCGGTGCAGAAGATGCATGTAATAACCTATACCAAGTACTCCAAACAAGTTCTAAATAAATTAATGAAAATTTAATTTACCATACATAAACTTTATAGCACTTGATCACAAAATAACATGTCCAATAAAAAAAAAGTTTCCATTTTTTTATTATAAAGGAAATATTCCAAAGGAATCTCTTACTATGCCTCTATTTGGTACACATTAAAATTTTCATTTTCATTCTTCTACTCATTTTTCAATAAAATAATATTTCTCATCACATCTATAATTTTTCCTTATTTTTCAACCACACATTCTCTATCAAGAGCCACATTATTTTTTTCATTCTCATTTTTCTACTCATTTTTATCTATACATTCTTCAATAAAATAATATTTTCATCACATCAATAATTTTTCCTTCTTTTTCAACCACACATTCTCCATCAATCTAATATTCCAGAATACATTCTTCTAAAATAATATGGCTCAAACACACTCTATATAATGAATGGATGTTCATGCATGAATATGTGTGTGTGTGTGTGTGTTTGTGTGTGTATATTATCATAAAAATGCAGATGCATGCACATAAATACCTAATTAATGAGTCACACAAGTGCTCTTACCATGAAGAGTAACACGAGAAACATCGCAATTATCAACATCACTTGAACTTGTGAGTTTTCTCTTCTTGACTCAAATCTTCTGAGAAGAAGATGTAATTTGAGTCAATTGATGCATCAATTTAGAGAAGGATTGAAGTTGGGCATTTCGTTTTTTTAAGATTATTTATAAGAATTTTAACCTTATTCTAAGGACTCTTTTTCAACCTTTAAATCATTCAATCATTTGGTAAACTCCTTAAGTTTAATTACAAAGCTCTTTTTTTTTTCTAATTCAAGCTTATTCAATTTCTTAAAAACTGATCTAATCTAATGTAACTTGACTCTCCTTATACAGCTGAGCATAAACCTCATGAATATCCATATTATCCTCAGATCCTACATTAGAGTGTGATTGATTCATCTAGACAATATTTGGGTCAAAAGATCGTAATTAAACTCTGATATCAATTGAAAGTTTCAAATTAGTGTTTTATTTAGACCCAACACGGGAAATTAACCAATTAAAAGTAACAAATCACTCATCAATTATTTCTAAATGATTAAGTCAATTAATCCAATTTCACCCTATGTTTGAATACTATAATAAATCAAAATCAATCAATAAATAAGAATATAAAAAATGATCACGAAGAAAAACCCTTCTCAAATGATCAAAAAATTCTAGGCCTAAGCCACCAAAATTCACTATAGACAAATTGACTTACAGTATGATCTAGACTCAACTAACTCTTAGTACTCTCGACCTACTTCCTATAATAACCAAAGCCCTCCTGGACTACGTGTTCCTACACAGTTCCCAACTTTTTGAAATTGTCTATCTCTTGTGGATCACCAAGAACTCTCCGTTCTTGTCCCACCAAGACTCTGATTTCCTTCCTCGATTTTTAGAACTTTGACATAATATTCGAAAGTGGGTGGTTTGGTGTTTAATCATTAAATGTTTCTGTGTTTTATATTAGGTTGAATATAGAATGTTGTGACTCATCAACAAACTACGTGTTAGATGAATTTATGAATCAATAAAGAAGAGGTTGAATCAAGATAACTTTGAATGTGTTGTTTGATCTTTAATAATGTGTTCTCTACAATGAAAGAATGATTCAACACACCTTTGGGACGATCTATGCTTAGGTCTATATAATAGGTAGTGTTTGGGGTGTAATATGATTCAAAATCAGCATTAAAACTGAAACAGGATTATGTATCGTCGAATCGTCGCTCGTGCTCCAAGGTAGCGCCGCGAGCTCCAGCAGAGCAGTCATCAATATTTGCATCGTAACTTTATCTCCTGATATCGGATTGAGGTGATTCAAAGTGCTGGAATGATAAATCAAAGGGCTACAATTTTTCTAGAAATAGCCTTATCCAAATTTTAATGTTATCTATGTGAAAAATGCATTACAACTTGTGGTTGAGAATTTGGAGCATGATTTGTGCAACATTTTTACACTTCTTTGACTTATAATTGCATTCCAATTATCATATGTGATCTTCATGGACATCTTGGACTCATTCAAGACCTATAATACTAATCACAATTCTATAATACTAATTTCAATTAAACTAACCGTGGTAAAACGAACAAGATACCAGAATCGCTTTAATACCACTTTGTTATGAAACAACCAAAATATATCTTGTTAAAAGAAATATTAATATGCCCGGATTGCTAATAGCAATGTTGGAAATACAAGAATTATGTATTGTTTAAATACCAATTGATAAAACCAACCACCGGAATGAATTGTTATATTAGATCAAGCAAAAGAATAAAAAAGACAAGAAATATGACAGAGGAATTAAGAGATTTTATTAACTCAAGAATAATGGAGAAGAGAGAAAATTACAATAGATCATATAATTCTAGTAATTTATTTTTTCACATTATATAAAATTATATAGAAAAGCCTAATATTTATAGAGAATATGTAGGGAACGTCCAAACTCTCTCAGTAGAGTTGTTGATGAAGTAGAATAACAAAAAATCGAGTCCAAAACGAAATAAGAGAGAAAAAATCGGAAAAACGAAAACAGCGCGGCAGCGCCTGGACGCTACACCCCGGGCGCCAAAGCGCTACGTCTCGAGCAAATTTCTTCCAAAAGTGTTCCAAAGTGTTTTTCTCCATTTCAAACTCTTTTTCAAGTCCAATACCAATTTTCAACTCTCAATGAGCATTCAAAATAGAACTTCAACTTGATATAGAATTCCAATAGCATTCCAAAATCAGAATTTTTCATGACGTGTACTTCAATTAGAATTCTTCAATACTTCAAACACTTCAACAAAGGAATTAGGGTCACACCCAAATTCCAACAATCTCCACCTTGACCTGAATTTCATTCAAGGAATGAGCATGCTTCTTCTACAATAATAAAAAATTAAATTCCCCAACAAAATACAATACTCCACATCTTCAAATGAATCCAAGCACTACTCTTGTAGAAAATGATTTTGAATTAACCAAAATGGACTGTAACAACCTCATGGCAGAATCAAACCCAAATACTTTTAAAGAATGCCCCTTGCTAGATTGTACACTTTCTACTACGCTGAAAGCATGTTCAACAAAATCAGTATCCACATACATTTTTCCACTGGATCCATCCCTAACAATTGAATACAATGGCACCGCAGATGATGGTGGCAAAGTGGCATTATTTATATCTCATGAACTCCACTGAGCAGTATTCTTCAAATCCGACCATTTACGAGCTTCTAAAGGTATTGTACCAAACTCAATGTCAACCATGGTAGTGAACCTGTACTGATTGACTTATCTAGATTCTTCACGACCTTATAAGATGTATAATTGAGACTTTTTTTTGTCTCTCCAATATAACCTGGGCACTCTTACAAACCTTCAAAACTCCACCTAAACCAAAGAACTCATAACCATTTGAATCAATGATAGACAATAAGATTCTTCTTCAATTTCGGAACATGTCGAACCTGGCCAAGTGTTCTAATTGTCCCATCCAATACCAATTCTAGCAACCCAACAATGTGTGTTGTCTCCGGTAACCACGACACCTTTGGAAACAGTTTCATATGTAGTAAACAAGTCCATATTAGGACATATATGAAACACACACGCTAAATCCAGAATTCAATCCTCATTTGGTTTTATACTCGATGTTAGAAATAGTCAAGAGATCTTCCTTACTAACAATGTTCTCTGCGAGTTCTGCTTCACCTGAAGTCTCTGATTGCTTCCCATATTGACTTGCAGCCAACCTTTCTTTATTCTGCAATTTGTAGTAATCATTCTTCATATGCCCATTCTTCTTGCAGTAGTTATAAATCTGATTACTGAACATAAACTTCAATCTGCCCCTTCTAGAACCACCATGAGCAACCAGACCTTCTCCATATCTGGCTTCAGAAATCAGATGCTTTATCTTCTCTTTTGAATACAAAGCATCAAATACTTCCTCTATGGTGAGAGCATCACGACTATACAAGATCTCATCTCTAAATGAAGAAAACGAAGCGGACAATGAACACAATAGAATCAAGGCCAAATATTCTTCATCATACTTTACTTCCAAAGTTTCCAAATCAGTGACGATCTCCTTAAATACAGCCGGTGATCTTCTAATGATTATCCTTCTGCCATTCGATGAGAGTATAAACACTGCTTGAGGTTCAACTTGCTTGTCAGACTTTACTCATGCACAATTGCTCCAACTTAAACCATAAAGTAGCAGCTGAATTTTCCTTCAAAACGTCCAGAAGAATGGTATTCGATAGATGAAGATGTATGTGAGAAACTGCCTTCTTATCCTTCCGTAATTTCTCCTCTGCGGTCAAAGTTGCGGACATCTTGTCAATTCCCAGTAACGCATCATCCAAATCCAGCTGTGTGAGTATTGCACGCATCTTAACCTCCCATAGCAAAAAATCTAGTGCTCTGATCCAAAAGCGGAATTTCATATTTCATGAAAGTCATCACGAACAAAAACCTCGAACAAATCAAACCCTGCACTCTTGCGGAACTGCTGAACCTAAGCTCTGATACCACTTGTTGTAAAACGAAAAAGATACTAGAATCGTTCTGATACTACTTTGTTATGAAACAACCAAAATATCTCTTGTTAAAAGAAATATTAATATGCCCGGATTGCTGATAGCAATATTGAAAATACAAGAATTATGAATTATTTAAATACCACTTGATGAAACTAACCACCGGAATGAATTGTTGAAAGTGAAACAACCACCATATTGAGATGTTAAAGTTATATGGTAGAATAATGAAGTATTAGATCAAACAAAAGAATAATAAAGACAAGAAATATGACAGAAGAATTAAGAGATTTTATTCACTCAAGAATAATGGAGAAGAGAGAAGATTACAATGGATCATATAATTCTAGTAATTTATTTTCTCACATTATATAAAATTGTATAGAAAAGCCTAATATTTATAGAGAACATGTATGGGACGTCCAAACCCTCTTGTAGAGTTGTTGATGAAGTAGAATGCCAAAAACTGAGTCCAAAATGAAATAGGAGAGAAAAAAAAGAAAAAGAAATAGCGCAATAGTGCCTAGGAGCTACACGCCGGGCGCCTAAGTGCTGCGTCTCGGACAAATTTTTTCCAAAAGTGTTCCAAAGTGTTTTTCTCCATTTCGATCTCTTATTCAAGTCCAATACCAATTTTCAACTCCCAATGGGTATCCAAAATAGAACTTCAACTTGATTACAATTAGTACTCTAAAAACTTGTAACATACAAACATTTAACCATCTACTTCCACGTCATCACTACCACTGACATCATCTGTGTTGTTTAGTATTACACTATCACATTGTCGCCCTACCCTTTATAACATTCATTGTTACATCACTATCGTCGACCACACTATGTGTAATATGTATTGTTATACCCCTCATAAAATTTATTGTTATACCATCACGATGAGATCGTGGAGCAGCCACAACCCAACATAAACACAACCATTGTCACCACCACCACCATTCATCATCTCCACCGACGGCTATCATCATCATCACCCATCTTACCATCATCACAAACCCCCATAGATGTGCATATTAATATTTTAGATCTGAAATTGGTGATGCTTAGTGGTAATCAGTGATGACTCATGTTTGGTGGTGGAGATGGTTTAGGGATGGGAGGGAAGAGAAGGTGGTGGCACTGGCGGAACAATTATAGTGGTGGTGGTTAGATGTTGGTGACAGCGGCGGTTATGTATTTGTATGTGTGTATTCGCTCTTGAATAATTGTGCGTGGAGAATAATAATTAGCATTTAGAGAAAAAACGATGAGAAGTAAGATTTGAAATTCAAAAGAAAAGGGGTGTTGTATATAACTTCCACTTACAACATCACCAAATGCTTAACTTATTTTTAATGTGAACTCACTTACATTCAAAGTAAGTTTACACATTTGGAGCTTATTTTTTAATATAAACCACCCCAAACATGTTCCTACCATTGCTATATAGTGCGCATCAGGTAATTTTGTTGGTACATGACAAGTATATAATTGATGATATAGAGGCAAGGTAAAGTTTATGCCCTTGTTGATATGTCCGTTGCTTTATAAATTTATAGGTAGGGATAATAATCAAAACCCCTACCTAGACATCGACTGTCTTTGTGTAAAAAAAGAGAAGAAAGTAGGGACTAAGTTGTACCATTTTATGATTTTATTGAGGCAGATGTTCGGGAGTACTTGCAAGACGAACGATAACAAACTCATTATTCATTAGTTAGGCAAACTCACTGATATTTTGTGATAATTAGAATGTCACTAATTGAGTACTTGTGTACAGGTGAAGGAATGTGAGATATAATTCTTGATAATATTACTTAGCCTCTGTTCGACAATCATTAAAACAAATTATTTTCTCAAACTCATTTTTAATCACACATTCTTAAAATAAAATATTTTACAAGCAAATCTGAAACTTTTTCCTACTTTTTAGTCATACATTCTCCAAAAATTATTATTCCAAAACTCACTTTGATGGTTGTCAAACAAGGGCATTGAAATGTTGGATCTACGGAGAACTTTTTTTTAATTCCTAAAACTTAGTTACATTCCTAGTTGATATTTTATTTGTGAAAAGTGATGAGTTCTGTATGCATACTCTAAATCGTCCAACGATTGAAAATGCCCTCTCCACCCCACACAAAAAAATTCTACAAAGTAACACTAATAATTTTTTAAATGCAGGTTCATTGTTACATCTACTAAAATAACAAAAACAGACAGATCCCTAAGAACCATAAGAGTGCTGATCAATTTGGTCTAACCTTCTTGTACAATTTAAGTAATTCCTAAATACTACATGGATTCTAGTTATGAATTGCATGAAAAATAAATTTTTAAAAGTTCCCCCACACTTATCATCCAAACAAGTCAAATTTACTTCAAATCGATGGGCTCGACCTCTAATTCTCTCCAAATCAAGTCTTCTTTAATGTATTACTGAGTAACTTACATCTTAACTTCTTTAATGCTGCCATGGCTGGTAAGAAAGCGGGCACGGGAACCGTGACACAATGGAGAGGATGCAATAGATGGAAGGAGGGACGGGATATGGACGGAGTGCAGACTGTGAAAGCGAATAGATTGGTGAATCGGGACGATGTAAATGATGACACAATAGGGTTATTCGAGATTTTTGAAAAAAAAAAAAAAAAAATCACAAGTGTGTATTAATTTTTTTAAAATATTAGCAGTATAATCAAGCATCTATTTCATTAAGTATTACAAGTAAAGACACAATGAATGCATAATCAACCCCAGGATAAACTCTTGCTTCAAACTTCTCTTTGCCTAAGCTTCCCAACAGGAACCTCTGCTTTACCTACATCATAGATAAAGTGATAAACACGGGTTATCAGTACGGGATTTGAACTCTATAGACACGTTAGATAACACTACTGGATGACAGCATAAATTAGATTTTCACTTCTTACTTCTTAATACTTTCCTAGTCGAGTACACTTTATCAAACAAACTATATGTGCGTAAACTGAAGTCATACCTCTGATATCAAAGTGTCTCCTTTATAAACTTTGAAAGACTGAGAAACATAACTTCCAACAACACGGAAATCGCAGATTTCTCTGGTTAGGTTGGTTGCCAGAAATACGCTAAGTTGTGTTTTGAATTGGATAGACTGTGATTGTTCCACAGTATAGAGAAGATCCCTTTCTTCTGAGCCCACCCCGTGATGAACTGTCCATCGTTGACGCCAAGCAACCTCCTGGTACACGTTCAAGAAAATCTCAGATTTCGAGGTATGACAAAATGTTCTATGTACTACATATGTAGCACTTGTGAAAACTATGAATAGCTCCAATGTTGAAGACAACTTTCGATTTAACTGACACTGTTCAAACTCAAAGTGGTACGCGTGAACACCACCAGAAAATACAAGCTCGAAGACTGAGGACCTAGGCACACAACCTCACTCGAGCATACTGTTCCTTTGTTAGGCACCCAACTAACCGTGTCCTAAACTCATTTTTCTGCTCATTGACGCCGACAAAAAATGTCAGATTAGTGTAACTTAAATACTAGATTCGATCCAACAGATCTCGTCCTGATCATTCACAAATACTATAATTCTGTAACATATATTTACAAAAATGGGTAAGTGAAAAAGTTAATGGACTAATCGTGCGTTATCTTGCTTCTTTTCGGGGGATCCTCTAAAGAAACCTCTAGATAAAGAGCAAAGTTACAGTTATTTTCACATTCATCAGCAACAATCATTTAATTCAAAGATGAAAAGGAACCACGAAATTTATCAGAAATGTACCTTTTGGCGTATTGTCAAAAGAGGAGAAGATATTGAATCACACATAACTCGTTTCTTCTTGAATTGCCATATGGAACCCTTAACTTGCAGCAAGAGAGTTCCATTGTAGTCTACCACGTCGATTTCTGTGTTAAAGAGTCCAGTATTTTTCTTCACAATAAGGTCCACTAGATAAGGGAAGCAAAAACCGTCCCCTACAACACCGATAATTGGGACAAACTGCGTTACCTCAGGTTGAAACATTGATGGTACTCGAAAAAGAAGCTAAAATCTTATTTAATACTTGGTAATAAAGAGACTCTCTCTGTGTCCAGACGGAAGAGATTTATGTCCCCGAAGACAGTGTTAATATTTTCTCTCTCATTGAAATTTCTTGAAGAAATGAAATGGTCAAAAGTTTGATTCGCAGGATTTGTAAACTTTCTTGGAAGATCTTTCTTAGCAGTTTCCTAAAGTTCAATATTTAAGACAACAAACTTACGTGCCCAAAGTTTGTGTAATTGTTTAATTTAATCACTTAAATTAGTATTTTCTTTCGCTATCAAAAATATATATATACCTTGATAATTTGACATTTTGATTAAAAAAAATTAGCACTTGTTAATAATCTGATTCCAAGTGTCATCAAAAGTGCGATGAAATAGCCCTAGGAAACCACGGAGATTAAGAATATACATCGGTTGTAAAAAAAATTACTATTTTTAACTTTCTAATAGTGTGTAATGACGAAAATATTTTTGACATAGTAAAGGCACTAAGTATCTATTTCGAATATGCATGAAATTTAATATTTCTCATAGCATATCAATAAGTCAAAACTACTATGTGGGAGATCTTGGTACATAATTATCGAGTAAAACTATTAGGGTTGCTAAGTCGAGGACTACCCCGTTAAGCAAATGGCTCAAATTAAATTTCTTTAATTGCTTATCAAGTCAAAGTTAAAAAAAATTACAGAATTAACAAATTAGATTTAGCCACGATCTCGAATCATTTTTCCCATCAGACCCCATCATTGCCAAACACCTAATCCTAAATCAAGGCTCACTTTTCTTCACAAGATTTCAAAATTCAAAAATCAAAGTTGTATTTTGAATAATTATTTTGGAGATGATAATAAAATCACTAACGAGCAATCAAAGCTAATACCTTGAGTAGTACAAAATTAAAATTTGAATAATATTATTTAGCATAAGTGGTATTAGAACGCTAGTCTAGATGATCATTATTGATAAGTTCAATTAAATAAATCATGCGACAATGTATTTAAGTGAATATATCATTTAATATCATATACTTGTCACTTAGATTGATGCTAATAGTGATGAATAGCACCACTATTAAAATTTATTTGTGAAATACAGGTATCAATTCAACCAAAAAAAATAGGCATCAACCAATTTTTTCCTCTCTAATTCATCATGTCTTCTCATATCAAACATGGGACGTGAATTCCACGATGAATGCACAACGATATAATCTCATGTTGTAGCTTTCTTCACCTCGCAAACTGAATTTCCCTATTACATGTATACAAAAAAATTCAGATCCTCTAACTACTTAGACTTTTAGACAAATACATTTTCCTTTTGGATCGAAAACAAAGATCAGTACCTCTACGATTAAATTGTCGCCCTGTTTAAGCCGATATCACGCCGGACAAGAATGCCCTGGTCTGTATTCATGCTGGACAGTTTATTTTGCAGTCACAATGTGTGGAGACAATACAAGAGCCCAGATATGATTATACTTCAATGCAGAAAAAATGTGAGCTAAATCAAGGCTACTGTTTAGCTTGAACATGCAGAATCAGTTTCAAAGTCTAACCAAGTAAACATTATAAAGGCTTGCCCTGCTCCCAACCCCCCCTTGGAATTAATAGTAATTTGCAGGATTCTAAGATCATAAACTGATAAGCTTGCATATTTTTAGACCACATGCCAAAAATCAAATCAGAGGCAATCTGGGATTAGCCCTTACAAATTGAGCAATGCTATGTACCACCACCTGTAATTAGCACCAGTTAAAGTGACATCCAATGAATAAAAATGCAGCCCGACCTCATTGGGTTTTCTCAACTGATTTGTTCGTTGAGCATTAACTGGTGTAATGAAACAGCAAATGGTTCATAAAACTTTGGCATAACCAAAAGATCGAAGAAACTAAATACCCGAAACCTTGAAATTCTGAACACAGTGACTAAAGCATGCCAGATAGCTGCAAAGCTCTTCTTGATATTCCTCACCCACCATATTAAAAACAAAGAAATGATAAGCGCATAAACAATCATAGCCTTCACAAAAAATTTCCTCAGATTTCAATGTCCTAAATGTTTCCAATTTATTTTATTCAAAAAAATATATATATAGGACTAGATGTTGGCGCAAGTACATTTACAGGAAAATAACCTCTAAAATTTCCATCGTTATCCCTGGCGTACCTTTGATATAATGAGCTAGAGCCTTTCCATATATGACTCTCAGATCAATATGAAGAATTTCGTCTCTGTTTGACTCGTAGGTTAGTCTGAAATATTACTAATAGTTACATAACATGCATCTGTAAGGACCACTCCCTGTGCAAAGTAATAACACGAGAATATGAAGTCAATTACACAAGGATTTATAGATTCGCCTTTTTCCCTCAGTACAAGAACATTGCAAAAATTGTATCGTTTGAGAAATTAAATTTTATCCATAAACTGTACCAGAAACCTTCCCTGTATACATAGTTTTCAAGTTCACAAGCCAAAATCATTGTTAACACATCTCAAAATGGAACATCATATCTCGAAATCTCGAAATCTTCTCATCAAGTTCAACTTGTATGTCTCAATTTCAGAGTCCTCAGCTGAATCTGGGGTTGACCTGATGGCAGAGATTGCTCCAGCTTGATGTAAAGCACCAACAGCTTCATCTAAAGTATCAGGTGACAAAAAACTTTCCCAATCAGATTTATTCGTAGAGAAGTACGATATGAAAAGGAAAAGGGATTATTAGCTATCCTCTACTTTATTTCACAGCTGGTATATATAACCCACAAGTATTTCTAGTCTCAGCCATTAAAATACCTCTAATAATATATATTTTCATGAAATCTCAGTTCGATGATAAAATTGACAATATATAATTAGCAAGGCAAAATACGGACATTTAAAAAAAAAAAAAAAATCCATATGTTAAGGAAATATATGGATGATTTACTCATTTCATAAACTAACACCATAAACTAATTTTGTAAGATCTGTTCATTTTTTTAATATGTAACATGTAGGGCTGATAAAGTTGAGTGGCTACTTCAGACTTATAGACCAGATCAGAAAAAGAAATGCAGGCCTCTCTTTGCTGGCAAAATAAGAGTATGTGAGGTGAAGATATAAGGCTGTTGCAGATGAAATTTGAGGTTACTTTTGTCAGTACAAAATAGAGTGTGAATATATCATTTCCTGTATGGTAATTTAACTGGAATAAGATATATTACTACACTTCTTATGCTTAACTTTAAAATTTCAATTCATTGAAGTTAAAGAAACACAAGGCATATATAAGTGTTAATTAAGGAGAGACAGATTATCCTAACAGTTCTGCTTGACCATTTATCCATATAATGACATAGAAGACATGTTTGGCGGGCTTATCGGCTGATCAAACTATCTTATAATCCCAAAGCCCATCCCTGTTCTATTTTTCATGGAAGATTTGATATAAAAATTGTTGGCTTTGTTTTAATTATTCAATTAAGGGACCGTCTAAGTAGCAAGGATACTTGTAAACTCATTGCGTACCTGTATCCGATACGTATCCAAACTTGGATATTCTGATACCCTCCGATATATATCGGATACACGTTTTTTAATTATTTTATATTTTTCAATATTCCAATACATATCGGTTACATATTTTTTAATTATTTTATATTTCATAATTATTTTCATTACGTATCCGATACGTTAGGACACGTGAAGAAGAGTATTATTGGTAAGTTTATTTCTATCACTAATCAGTATCATAAGGATTCAAAGACATGGTGGCTACTTTATGGTTCGCATGCATCTTTGTTTCAAAGAATTGTATTGAAACATCTTGTACAACCTTCTTCATCTTGTGCTAAAAAAAAATTGGAGTACGCACTCTTCTAAACACTCCATGAGAAGGAATAAAATAACTCTACAACAAGCTGAAGAATTAGTTTTCATTCATAGTAATCTGCATCTTTTAATAAGAAAATTAAGGGGCTGTTCTCTTTGTGTTTCTGTTTTGCGTTTTGAGTTTTGAATTCATTTTGAGTTTTGTGTTTTGAGTGTCCATTTTGAGATTGTAGAAAATGTGTTCTTTTTGACATTTTGAAAAATTATTTTGAAAATATCAAAAAACGCGTTTTGAAACTTTTAACTTGATTATAACTGAAAACACTTGTTTTCAAAAACGCGTTTTCGAAAATGGGAAAAAAAACGTGTTTTCGCTGTTTTAGAAAATCGAAAACAGAAAACAACTGGAAAATAGTAAAGAGAACAGACCCTAATTCTTTATTCAAATGGAGAATCTAAAATGTAAGACATTGTTGGAGACTCATTTGATACTCTTGAAGATATTGAACTGACTGAAGTTACTAATATATTATTAGATGAGTCAGAGTTAAAGAGTATTATTTTTAATGATAGTGACGAAATAGGTGTCGAAGAAAATGAATTTAGGATAATTAAGGATTAAGAGCAAATGCTTTAGTATTTTATTTTATTTTTATATTATGCTTCTGTTTTATTTTTTATTTTTGTATTAAAGAAATTACATTGAATTTCATAACACTTATCCACATATCCTAAGTTTTTTCAAAAAGTCATATCAATGTACCTGTATCATATCGTATTAGAATTACACATCCATATCCGAATTCATATCAGTGCTTCTTAGGAGACCGTTCCTCACACCAAAACTTTTGACAGAATCTACATCCTTAATTTAAACGAATCAAATGAACTAAATTTATTTCATTTAACTACTTTAAAATCGAAAAATGAATCTCATCCCACGACCAAATTATAAAAGAATGTTAGTCATTCTTTAGATATTTTTTTCCTTTTCTTTCTTCATCACTCTAATCTTCTTTTTTATTTTCTTTAAAATTATAAAATTGAGTTTCAATTATTGCTAAGATGGTCATGCTTTCTTCACTTAAAAGATTAATAGCAGAAAACCCCCTAAAACGTTTTTAGTTGCGATATACCCCCTACCTATTGGAAATCGCAAAAAACCTCCATGTTTGAAACCTTTTGTGCGAAAACCCCATATCGTCCAATTCGGTTAGTTTAACTGTTAAAAAAAGTAAAAATTACAAAAATTAAGAAGAAATAATTAAAATTTCAGTACACATTTTTGTTTTTTGACAAATTAAATCCGAATTTTTTATATATGCCACCTACAATCCCAAATCTTTAAAGTTTTATTTTTCACCCCGGTAACACCCCACCCCACCCCACCCCACTTCACTTCGTAAAAAAATAGCGTAACTGCTACTTTCTCTACTTTCCACTACTATCCGAAATCAAATAAAATGGATCGAGTAAGACCAAGCTAGATGATAATTTTTTTCAAACCTCCTGTCTATTACTCTCTCCATAGGTCCCACAATGTGAAATTTAGAACACCAATCTTTTATTTTTAGCCTAAACACACTAGTCCTATGGGGAAAAATTCACTGTCAAATTCACAAAATTGTCATTCAAATGCTATCTGAAAATGGCATCTCTAATTTTGGCCTTGAACTCATACTTAGCATCTAATCTCGACCCGGAGAATTCTATTCGCGAAATTGCAGGGTGCTAAAGTATGGTTGAGAAATGCCTTGAATTAGGGTGTTGAAGACTTGAAATTGAGACTGACCTACAATACTTATAAAACCAATCAGCAAGATAATCTAGTGTGGCATCAACTCTTCAATCTCTTTAAACTATCCTTTAACATTGCTAGAGGACCCAAATCTTCATTTCCACTAGACAACACTAGTTGGTGTTGCTGTCCATACAACACATCACCACTGTCGCCGCCGCCGCACCCCCACCGCGAGGACTTGCACTAGCAGATGCAACAACTGCCTTATCCTCCCTCGCAACAACTACCAGCAGAAGAACTACGCTTCCGATGGTGGCTATGCAATTGCTGAGGAGAAGATGAAGGCATCGAAGAAATTGGCTTTGGAGCTAAAGTAAAGTTTTGGCAAGTCCCTCTTTTGAGATGTTCAATGGCGATTCTCGATGGGTTAGAGGCAGAGAGACTTTTTTATTTTGGGAAGAAGATGAAGTGGGGTGAGGTGAGGTGGGGTGGGGTGGGGTGGTTGTAGGTGACACATTTGAACAAAAAAAATTGAATTTAATTTGTAAAAAAATAAAAATTTTGGGTACTTAAATTGTCAGTATTCCTTTTTTCATTTTTGCAATTTCTACTATTTTTAACGGTTAAACTAACCAAACTGGACGGTAATGGGTTTTTCACACAAAAGGTTTCGAGCAGGGGGGTTTTCTGCGATTTCCAATAGGTTGGGCGTATATTGCAATTGAAAAGGTTTTTAGGGGGATTTTCTACTATTAATCCTCACTTAAACTAGAACTTGATTTAGTGGTTCTTTCTCTCTCCCTCTATATATATATTAAACTCGTAATTTGGTTTCTATAAAGTATTGTCATAAGAATAAAGAAATTTTAAATGGACTCTCTTATTCGTTTAAGTCATATTTTCCAATAAAAATCTTCTGAAAGTGTATTTTCATGTGAAGGCTTTAATCGGGAAATGAAATGAATATTTAATCTTTTTAATTCAATATATTTGTCGTAATCATCATGACTGCATTAACAGAAGCTCGCTCTCTCTCTCCCTCCCTCCCTCCCTCCCTCCCCATCAAGAGGGGAAGGGTTTTGGTTATTGGGTGTGACCCATTTTAGGATTTTAAAGTGCTTTAATGATATAAATCTAATTCATTAGATTAGTTTAAATTACAGGTTGAGATTCTTTGTCAAATATATACGCCAAAAATCTTAGTAGAATGAACGGTCCCCTTCAATTGAAGACCTTAAAGGCATTTCGGTATTTTCAAACTTGCCAAAAGCTCATAAATAAATAGGCCATCCAAACATATGTGTTTATTGTACATGTAAACAAGTGACATCCAAACATATGTGCTTTTTTAATTCATATTTTTTACTCATAAGATAGGTCCTTTTTTAAGCCCCAGACAAACATGCTCATGTAAGTGCTCATAAAAAATAGCAGGTTTCCCCAACAGGAAGTTTTACAATTTATCATGTATCAATGTTTTTATTTATTGGTAAAGGCAAAAAGAAAATGACTGAAAACATTGAAACACTGACCTGACTGTGCAATGGCAACAAGAGCCTTCAAAGCTTCCTTACGAGTACGATCATCTTTAGCAGCCCCCAGCATGTTTAGTAACTCTTGACCACCACCCATCTCAACTATTTTCATCCTCCTTTCATCTGAGATCAAAATTTAAGAAAGGCAGAAGCACCTGAGTTATTATAGTACCATTTTCATATCTCAATCACCGTGTAAAGATCAAGGACAAAAAGTTCCATTCACCAGTCCCCTCGATCCAGGCACATGCTAATACTCTAATGAGAGTATATCTCGAACTACAAGTGCATATTTGTGATCGAATGGACTTGAGCAGAGTTAGGGCTATCAGACTGTGAAGATTAGGCTTCCTTTTCTTCCTTCTCTCATATAACCTTTTCTTGTTTTGTGCATAGTAGGAAGGGGTTAAGGTAGAAGGGAGAGAGACGCTAAGATAATTAATTATGCAATGAATATTCCTTCACTACATGTTATTTTCAGCAAGTCAACTTCATTTTTTGAAACTGAAATGGTGCTTTGCATACAGATTCTCCCTTCATATCAGTGAAGATTGCAGGTTTTATTCTCTGTGCACTATATATGGCAAGCAAATAATATATTATAAACAGGTTAGTCCTCGTATTTGATTGGTAAAGAGTATGATCCTGTTCATAAATAAAAAGTATAAGTTCCTTGAAGCTAACCACTACTCAAAGCAATAAGCATTTTTCAATGTGGGAAGATTAGAAGAATTAAAGGGACAGAAAATATCTAATTGTGAATAAACTACAACGGGAAAAAATCAACTTGTTACTAAACATTACCATCTATAGCAAAACGAGCTAATCTGGATGCTCCCATTCTTTTAAACAAGGGATCCTTCACATGTAGAAGTGATACAGATTGCTGCATCAAATTATCTCCTACAAAAGGTCAGATACTAAAGCATCAGAACTC
Source organism: Fraxinus cuspidata (assembly GCA_903798385.1). Classification (NCBI taxonomy): domain Eukaryota; kingdom Viridiplantae; phylum Streptophyta; class Magnoliopsida; order Lamiales; family Oleaceae; genus Fraxinus; species Fraxinus cuspidata. The sequence continues at coordinate 21,907 of CAIGRP010043473.1, forward strand.
TGTTAGAAGAAAAAAGAAGCACAGATTATACAATAGGACACTATCCTTAACTCAACACACATACCCAAGTATGGAAAGAACTGGTAAGCCACTATTGTTGCAGTTCCAGCAAAAAGTAGTTTCAGCATCCATCCAATTTTTCTTTCTGCCTCCTCTTCTAATGATCTCTGATCTAAAGCCAATAAAGGTATTCATAGTAAATAAAAAAAAAAAATAATAATAAAGACAGGGTTGTCCAATGAAAAAAGGGCAACACATGGAGAATTCAAGTCGATATGAGTGTGGCTTGTTCTGCTGGGACAAAAAATTTAGCACTGGCCCAGTGCCTATACTTAACCAACATATGTGCGTAGGAATGCATATGCCGGAAGCAACAAGTGGACATATTCTCACCGTGGTTCCTTTGTGCTGTACAATATAATCTTCTTTAATATTTATAAATTCTTTTTGTGAACATTAAATCCAAACTCCAGCCACTTTAAAGTATCAACCCGATTTAAGTCCATATATTTTCTTAATGAAAATTGAGAATTACATGGTTACTACTCCTACTTTGTAAGCACTTTTATGAAACCCAACACTCCTAATAAAAAGCCAAATCATAGGACAACTCAATGAGGTCTTATAACAAAATCCAATCATTCCTAAGCTAGCATTTCAATTTCAAATCCATTTCATACAATCCGTCACACGATAAATTAGTAGCACCAATTCCATAAAGGCAAAATCGGAATGAGCTCAATGTTCCTATTCATTAATTAATCCATTTATAAAAAAAATGTATAGTCAAATACAATACATAATAATAATAATAATAATAATAATAATAATAATAATAAAATTCAAATGCGTTTTTATTTGATATAACTTATCTCAAAGACGCTAAACTTCAATTTAAATTCTGAAAAAGAACAAGTAACAAAATGAAGTACAAAATCACCTCTGGTATGGAAGGATGAAGACAAATTTCGAGATTGCACTTTCACTGGGTTTCTCCTGTATAAATACTTACATCAAAAAATAGAGAAAAATTAGACGAGAGTGGGAAAAGACAAATTGAATAGCCGATATTTGACTGTTTATTGTGGAAAGAAGTGGGAAAGGTAGCTAGGGTTTAAGTAGCGATGAGCTGCTGGGACTTACGGTGCTGATGCGTGCTGCTAATGTGCGCATTATGCGAAATCGAGACTTTGAAGCTTTCCTTCAATAGAAGTATGGATCTTGGTGCGGGAGCAGTTGCTGAATTGCTGAAGTCTAGGGGTTCTACATTTTCCGGCATAAGTACTAACAATTGCACACTGGGTCCTCAAACTTTTAAAGTAAGTGATCTTAATCTTAGGCATGCTCTTTTAATAAAGGGCAAAAAAAATCAATTCATTTACTTCATTTTACGAGGTTAATTATTATGGCTAAATATATTGATACCATTTTTTTTTTTTTTTGCAACACATTTTAATTGCATGAATAGTTAATAACTTTTAAGGACTATCGTATTTATGTTCCCAACTTTTTTCATCTCATGTTTATCAATAATATTGTATTAACTAATATGTTTTGTTCCTAATCATGATTTTTGTTCGAAAATTTCATTAAGATAGAGTAAAAAGACTTAGATTTAAATAAGCAAAAAGTAAAAAATATAAAATTTTGACTAATTATGTGTCTCTTATTTTAAACGTTAACATGAATTTTGGATGAAAATCATCATTAGGGACAAGATATGCTATTTAATGTAAAGTTGAAGATAAGAATGTTATAAAAAAGTTAGGAAAATAAATGTAATAATAAATAAAGATTAAATATTTTTAATGAAATTTTAATATGGGTTTAATAAAAGGTAGAATTAGTTAATTCATTTAATTATATATCTCATTTAATGTCACCTAAAACATTTTCAAGAGACTTTTTATTTATAAAGAATATTTTAAGTATTATAGAGAGCATATTTAATATAAAGAGTCAAATATGTTATATACTTCAACAAAGTCTCTATTTTGGCTCTTCAGTTTATTTTTTTTTTAAGAAACATTTAATGATTTCTCTTCATATTTTATTTAACATAATTTTTTTTATGTCAATTAACCAATCAATTTAAATGTAGTTTAAATAATTTAAGAAGTAGAGTATTGAAATGTGTGATTTATTAAATACAATCATTGTACATTAAGAATATAGAATGATTGCGGCTCTCTAAATTTGGAAAGTCAAACACACTCTCTATTTTAAAAAGTTAATTAGAGCATAATTTTAAGAATTAACTTTTTAAAATAGAGAACGTGTCATATTTAAATAATCTTTTAAGGATGCTCCTAGAATGATGTTTCAACTCAAGTGGTCCTAAATAACATTAAAAAATAATATGGTGTCAATAAAACTACCCTAATTGTAAAATATTCTGAAAAGAAAAATTTATCTTTGTCATTTAATAAATAACTTACAAAAATTATAAGAAAACAAAATTGTATCTCCTTTCCCAACCAATCAACCTATCCGCCACTCATCTACCAAAATTACCATCATTCCTAGGGACGGATCCAAATTTTTTTGTAGAGGAACTTGAAGTATTTAATAAAGTCAATGTAATAAAATTTAAATGGCTAAAAAAATTCATTAAAGAACATTATTTATTTAAGCCGATCCCGACAATGATTTGAAATATAATATTCGTCTATAATAAAATCTAGATTGATTTTCTCAACAATTTATTTTTCTATAAAAAGTATCATACAATTAGCAAGAAAGTAATCTTTCATTTTTTTACGAAGTGTTGTCTTCACATATTTCATTATACTCATTCAATACTTGTGGTAGAAATATGAAATGTCAATACAAAACGTATCAATCTAGTCACCATAATGTAACTCTCAAATCTCCAACTCTCAATCTTTGTCTACAAACTCATTAAGTGTAGATACTTGAAATCAAGACTCACCCTTCATATCTAACTCATAATGTAGTAACTCAAATTCTAATGTAATAATATCTCGCTTTGAATAATCTTGAGTATAGAATTTCTTTGCAAGTGTGCAAATTTTATGAATATCAAATTATCTAAATGAATCTTTAGGATCCAAAACTGTACAAAGAGAAAAGAGTTCTACGGATATGTCATTAAATCTTGTACTTAACTCCATCGTCACAAAATCTATAGCTTCATTGAAAACATCATAGTGATAATAATGTTCAAATGTAGTTTCATTACTAGAACGATCAGTGCTACATAAACCTTCTAGATTAGGTATTACAATATCATTTCTTGAGCAAAAAAATTTTCGCTTCTTGAAGAAATTCTTCCCAATCGTCATCTTTTAATTTTTGAAGCAATGTTTTTGTAATAGACACAAATCTTAAAGCAACCAAGATGATTTGAGATTTTTTTTTTTTTTTTTAAGGGTTTGACAAAGAACCTTAGTGATTCTCATAATTCTATACATC
>CAIGRP010043480.1:0-10498 GCA_903798385.1 Fraxinus cuspidata
TTTGAATTTATAAAACACACACACACACAAACACACACACATATATATATATATATATATATATATATATATGTATATATATATATTATATATATATATATATTTTTTTATTTAAATTTCATATGATTTGGGAATAATTTTAGTTTAATTTAGATATTGGGTCAAGATGTGTGTTATAGACTTACAAAATCATAGGCCAATAATGATGAACTTAATTTACTTTATATGATTTTTTCAATGGACTAGTTGTAATTTGTATTGCTAAATTGGTATTTTTGTTTTCATAAAAGTGAAAATTATAAAATTTATAAGTTAATAAAATTAATTTTTTAATTAAAAAATATAAAAAATAGTTCAGTATGGTTCGGTTCAGTTTTGTGCATTTTTTGAAAATTGAAATCTAAATCAAACCATTTTGAAACGGTTTGAGGGGAAAAAAACCCCTGGGTCCATGTGGACCCGGACCAACTTTTCAAGCCAATGGTTTTAGTTCAATTTTCGGTTTCGTGGTATTTTTGTGCAGCCCTAATTTAAACATTTTATCAACACTACTTCTATTTCTTAATTTTTAGTTATTTTCAGGGTGGTTAATGGTCATATCCACATCATTATTTAATAAATACATCAAATTAAAATGCGTCAAGGGATTTAAACCTTTATTCATAGTCATATTAATGATTATAACTTTCTAGAATTTCATAAATTAGCAAATCTTCCTTAACGAAGAGTTTCTTACAAAATTTTATTAGTGTACACAATTATATTGTCGGAATATATTTATCCTATTTGTAGGATAATTATATTCTCCCCATAATTTATATGTTCCACCACATTTTGCGCGTAAGGTTAACCGTCTTGTTTGTATTTATAATGATGAGATAATGTTAACTCTTAAAAATGATCAAATGGTACCTAAAAATTGTAAATATGGTCATTTATAAAGGGTTGAAAATCAAAGAGAGAAAACTAAAGAGTTTTGAGTTTTGAATTCATTTTGAGTGTCCATTTTGAGATTGTTGAAAATGTGTTCTTTTTGACATTTTGAAAACACCCAAAACGCGTTTTGAAAATTTTGGTTTGATTATAATTGAAAACACCCAAAACTTTGGGTTTTCTTTGTAACTTTTTAACTTGTTTTCAAAAACGCGTTTTCGAAAATAGAAAAGAGAACTGTTATGAAAAATTGAAAACAAGAAAACGGCTTGAAAATGGTAAAGAAAACATACCCTTAATGATGCAATATTCCACTCTAAAAGGCTGCATCGGATCATGGCAAAAAAAGGGTCAACTCTCTAGAAAATCTTAGCATTTTTCAATTAAAATGCCCTTTCCAATCAAAATAACACCGAAAACCTTTCTTTCTTCCTTCTACAGATGACCTAAACACACCCAAAAGGTGTTCTATATATATAATTAATTGCATATATATGACTACTTATAATTGTTTTATATTATAATTTTGGACCCTATGAGGTTGCACAACCTACATAACCTCGGCGTTGTCCTAATTAGTTATGTTAATATAACACGATATTAGCTTGAAGAAATTGTGTGCCCCCACTTAAAAAGTCGACTTCCTTGACCCTAACTACCAACCTTAGTCATGGTGGATGAGACTCTTTGATCGAGTAATAAACTCTCACAAGAAGTCGCTTGTGAGTTTTTAGACATGTTTCATGTCATTTTAGTAATCAATTTTTTTAACCTTATGAAAAAAAATTAGTGTAAATTTTTTAGTAGCTTAACTAGTGTTACAATATATAAACTAATTTCCAATTTTAAGCACTATAAAGTTATTCATTTTTTTAAACATTCTAATTTATCGACAGATAAAAATGAATAATGATTAAGTGAATAATATATGTAAGTCCATCAAAATATCTAGGTAAAAATAAAATTTGTTATAAATTGTTTATAAATCTTGGGATTACAAAATTGCTATTAGGGTAATTAGCACATAACATTCTACATTTCATTATTATTATGGAAAATTTCATTACCTTTCATTTTTTTGGCATCTTCATTCTTATTTCCACATTTCATTGCGCAAAAGGTCATTTTCATCCATTTTCTCAATTAAAAACTGTGAAATGAAGAATATATCATTCTGTTTAAATAAAACAAAAAGAAAAATAAAGAACTAATTACAATCATAACTCAATTTTTTTAAAAAAATAGTGTAAACAAATCTCAAATAAATTATTAAAAGGGTAATTAGCACATAATGTATATATTTTTCACTATAATTGTGAAAAACGTCATTACCTTTTATTTTTTTGTATTTTCACCATTAATTACATATTTGATTGCGCAAACTATTATTTATATCCATTTCATCCAATTTTTCAATAAAAAACTGTGAAATTGCGAATATACTCTCCCATTTAAATAAAAATAAATAAAAAATAAAGAACTAATTGAAACCATAATCCCAATTTTTTTTAAAAAATGCAAACAAATCCAAAATAAATTATTAGAAAATTTGAAATTGTTTTTTTTAAAATAAAAAGTGCAAATGAGTTCTAAATAAATTATTTAAAAAATTAGAAATTAATTTTTCTTTAAAAAAAGTGCAAATGCGTCCCAATTAAATTTATTAAAAAATTTTAAAAGTGCAAACGAGACTAAAATAATTTTTTTTAAAAAAATTAGAAATTAAAAAAAATTTAATTTTCTTTAATAATTTTTTAAATAGGAAGGTATATTAATCATTTTACAGTTTCTTATTGAGAAATTGAATGAAAATGAATATAAATGATGATTTACGCAATCAAATGTGTAATTAACGGTGAAAATGCCAAATAAATGAAAGATATAGACATTTTTAGCAATAATAGTGAAATGCAAGGACAATATGTGTTAGTTACCATTTTATTAATTTATTTGTGACTCATTTACTTTTTTAAAAAAAATTGGGACTATAGCTACAACTAATTTTTATTCTTTTTGTTTTAATTAAATAGAAAATATATTCGTTATTTCGTAAATTTTAATTGAAAAAATGGATGAAAATGACCTTTTGTCGAGTGAAAGATGGAAATAAGGATAAAAATGTCATAAAATGAATGATAAGAATGTTTTCCAAGTGAAATGTGGAAATGTTACGTTTTAATTACCCATCTTTATAAATTTGTTATTTCATTTCATTTCACAGCCTGTCACCCTACTCTAACACGCACGTAAACGAACTCGTCCACGTAGGCACACAATTTCCCGCTCTTCGAAGTTCTTCCGTTTATATGCATATCTACTGGACCACATCTGGAATCTTTCACGCCTTTTCGATTCCGAATATACGACAATATATACGCAACTTCTTCTCTAATCTCGAAAATTTCTTCGCCAAATTTGAAAATCGAAATTGGAGGGAATTCTTGCACCAGGACCAGGTAGTTACGGATTCTGTTTGATGATTAACGAAGCGTTTAAAGTTTCGAATATTATCACTGACTTTATGATTTCATGAGTTGATAGATATGGATATGCATTTCAATGGTGACTTAGCGAGCCTTGACCCCGAACTGTTGCAACTTCCGGAGCCGGAGGTATCTCCTCTGACCAGCCAAGCCATTCGTGATTTTGCCGAGAAGCTTTTCGATCAGTGGCTTTCGCTTCCGGAAACAAGTAATCAGGTAAAATTGTTGTTACTTTTTTTTTTCTCAATTTTAGTCTCTCCTGTTAATGAGATGGACGCATTTAGTGAATATAAGTTGCGTATTTAATTAATCGGAGTTTCATTTCGGGGTTTTTCTGCCTATAGAACGGATTGGCTTGTCAATTAGGTTGATTTACAATGTGAGTTAATAACACGTTAAAAGATGAATAATATTTGGCATGCAATGTTGTTTTGGCAGAGTGGCGAAAGCAGGGGAAATTACAAAAAAAATGAGAAGCAGGGGAAATTTCATAGTCTAAATCGTGATTTTTGTTTGAAGGGCACAAACTTGTTTAATTTCTGAAGTGAAGGAACAATACTTAAATTATAGCTTGGTGTCCATCATATTCAAAATAGAGATAAAAAATATATATATATATTCACCTAGATTTAGCCCATGCAATTGTACAGTCAACTAAAAAGGTAATTTTTGTTTTTTTATCCTACATAGTATGCAAGAAAGACAAGCTTACCTATGATTCGTCGCAATCTATTCCCCATACTTTACAACTATCTGTGAATTGCAGGTAAAATATTTGCTCTATAAAGCAAAGAGAGGTCGTTCTTTGCATTTCTCTGGAGCAGCAGACGTACCTGCTTTAGGCTCTCCCAAGAAATTAGTGAATGACCCTGGGAAAGAGCTTATACCGCAGGTCGGAGTAGTCAATATTTTGATATTGTAGTGGGAATTTTTCCAGGTTTTTCTCTCTTCGGGTGCTGCTTTTGCTGAAACTCCAATTTTAAATATTGACATTATGTTGGTACTTGTGATGAAAATGCAGTTCTATTTTCAAAATGGCCGTCCACCTTCCCAAGAATTGCTAAATGAGTGCTTGTCTGGAATTAAACAGTTTTTTTCTGCTGAAAGTAATGGACTCCGAATCCAGGGTGAGAACTTGCTAGTTGCTACATACTTTTTTGCACAGTTGCACCGTGCATAAACACTTTTAAGGATGTCATTTCTATTTGTTTTGTTAGCTATTCATACATTTGAAACTTACAATATAAGATGTCAAAAGAAAATATGTATCATTGTCTTTATGCTATTTACATTTGCATGGATGTCAGAATTTAAACGAGCTACGAAGGAAATTTGCAAGCTCCCATCATTCTTCTCCGCTGCACTTTTTACCAAGATTGACGTCAACTGCACAGGCATTGTGACCAGGTAGGTGTTTTGTTACTCATTAATCATTATTTCCTATCCTTTGCTTTTGTCAAGATTCACTCCATGCTGATTTTAATCTTCCTCTCTTGTATGTACGCGAGTAAGAAAATTGACTCGCACAGCTCAATTCAAAAAAACTTAGTTATAAGTTCAATCACACTTACCCTACTTAGACTCCGTTTGACAAATTCATATATCATTTATAAAGATGAACAATAGTGAATCCCACAGAATGTGTGGATAATAAATGAGCAGTAATTATTAATTTACGGTTGAAATTAATGTTTAACTGAATTTATAAATTGGTTGCCAAATGGAAGCTTAACTTTGCAACTACTTTTGTTTTGAATGAGAAAGCCAATTGTATAGGATTGTAAACTTTTAGGTTTCTATGTCCCCTGACGCATGCACACAAATTAGAAAATATTGACTCATTACAGATAGTTACGGGAATAAGGTAGTTCTGTCGAGTGCATGTTCAATCACATTTACCTCTCTAACTTCTCAAATACCTTGAATTAGGAAATTTGTATGTGCAAAAGAAATTACTCGAATTTGATTGATTTAGAATTCGGCATGCGCCATAAGTAGTAGTGAAAAAAGGGAGAGAGGCATTGCCAACATTATTGGACTTATATTTGCTATAAGTTGACCTTAATTTTTTTTTTGTCTGTTTTATTACATATGGTCAAACCATACTCTTGCATTTTATTGGTCAAATTCTATGGAACTGTATATATCAATTTGTTTATAGTAAAAAATTGTGCACTCTTATTTTGTATTGAAGAAGCAAATTTTGCATAGGATTTTTATGTGTTAATTCTTTTGAAATTGGTAAAGATAAGTTGGTTTTGGCCAACTTTAGCCAATTATTTAAGCAAGACTTGTCAACTTGAATATGAGAATTCTAGGTCGAACATTTTTTTCTTTCTCAAATAAATTATTGTGGTATATTTAGTTACTTGATATCGAGTGAATGACAAATTACGATCAAAAGTTAACTATCAGAAACATAGAAATTGTTGGAAATTTAATTTATAATAGTTTGTAATTTTCTAGAAACTATTTGATTGAAAAGTCATGATTTTTCCAAAAATGAATGTCTTTCTGGACTTATCCTTTTCGATCAGCCACGTCTTCCGACATTGACATATTCCAACAGCCATGTTTTTTTCGATTTTTCATTAATTATAGATATGCACTTCCATTTGCAGAGTTATTCATTCCAATTTGTTCACTTTCGTTTCAAGTAAACCGTCCATGCACTTTCCGCATACATCATTATGAAGTCCAGGAAAATGCTACATTTCTTGTTTTAGTCTAGTTTGATAAAAGAGAGTCCAAAAACACTGTCTGTTCTTTTTCTGATAACCTGGAGTGTTAGCTTTTGTTTGGTTTTCCTTTTTAGTTGCTTATAATTTACTTTTCAAAGCCAAACATCAATTTTAATCACACATCTCATAGCACCTACAACTAACACCCACTTATATATCCATCACTTGTTTATACCAACTTATTATTTTAGCAACTAAAAAGGAAACCAAATAAAGTATTTATAAATGTATAAAAGTAGCGAATAATAATCGATTGAAAGGGATGTGTTTGTTAACTGTGAGAATTGTTTCAGATACTACTGATCTTCAATCACTTTATGAAGTCTTTTAAGCCTTTCTTTATGGGGCTTTCAATCTTCTAGCTTCAGTCTCCACTGAATGAGATATGTTTTTTGAATATCGGATCAACTGCAACTCATTTATAATTGCCAAACTAAACTTCTGATACTAATATTACTATTAGACTGTTACACCTATTAGGTAACTACTATTTTAGTAGACGACATAGTAGCTGAGGAGCTAAACACCAGCATTTACTGCGTCAGTCAAAGTTAGTGGTGGTTGGCCTGTACATATATCCTGGATTAATTAATGCTTTTACCAATCTTGCTTAGAATTGATGCATCCCCTCTTAGGCTCTTACTTTGTCTTCTGATGCGCAAATAGAGATACATTTGTTGACTATTGGATTATCGGCAACATGTTGACGAAAGATATAGCAGCCCAGATATACACAATCTTGAAGCAGCCCAATCTCAAATACTTGACTCAGGTTATACGAGTATCCATAGTGATCTTTGTTTATAAAAAATTAAGTTCACTGCATCATTAATACTAGTTAACTTGATAGTAGGATGACTTTAAACCTGTGCTCAAAGAACTTTTGGCAACTCATCCAGGGTTGCAGTTCTTACAGAGTACACCTCAATTTCAAGACAACTATGGTATGTTCTAAATCATTTGCTAAACTTTTTCTGGTGACTTTCATCAGTTTGGTTTGAATTGCATAGCTAATGGTTTTGATTAATTTTTCTGATGCTTATTACAATTGTGATAATATAATTCTCTTGCTAGTCAACATTAATCTCTACTGCCAGTCTGCCACAATCACCAATACCGCCCCTGCACTACTGGTTCTCTTATCATGTCACTTGTGCATTATTAGTTACTAACAAGTAATTCAGTGGCCCAATTGAGACAAAATGAAGTTCTATTATACACATGAAATTGGAGCACAAGTATGGTTAAAAAAAATTCCATTAATGTTCCTCGTTTCTATTTCTCTTGTCATTGTGGTGCATGCTGTTAGTTGGTAAGCAAGATTACAATCACAGATTTTTGGCTGGCCTTTCGGTATCTAGTCCAATTATTATGGTTGCTTTCATACTTTCTAGTGTGATCGTTGTTTCTTGCAATAAGTCAGGAGGTCAGTGTCAAGTTGGTCGTTCGCTAGTATGCACATTTTGCTGACTTTAAGTGGACTATTCTTTTCAAGTTAGATGTGTTTACCTATAAGAAAAGCCACATTCCATGATTAAATATTAACAGTTCAATTTACTGCAATGACCAGCTGAAACTGTAATATACAGAATATTTTACGACGTCAACCGCTCAAGTAATTGTCGTATTACCCTCAGAGAGCTGAAGCGTTCCAACTTAATTGCTGCAATGAAACATGTGGATGAACAACTAAATGTCAACACAGTATTACGGTAAAAACAAAGCTGCATAGTTGGTTTTTCAATGGAGGAAATGTTGTTGGGTATTTTTTATATTTATTAAATGCTTATGATTATATCATTACTTGGTAAAGTTGCAACAGTAGGACCAGGTTATACAAGAGACTTTCTGATTTCTGCTGTCTGCCGAGTCTGTGTGATTTTGCAAGTTGGAATTTCGGGAAAAGAAAACAAAATTGCTTTTTTACTGTGCTTACCAATAGGAACAAATGTTATCAGAGTAACAGTGTTTAACTCTATACACTGCTCATACAATAATTATCTAGCTGATTTGTTGTCAGAATAACAATATTTAGCTCTATGCATTGACTCTTTTATCTTAAAATAGTGTTCATATAATTGTACAAATTTTTGTTTCGCATTTTAATCATATTGTGTCTGAGAAGACACCCAACCCCATCTTTATTAGCTTTAATTTCCATTTTACCATTTTCTGCAGGTACTTCTCTTATGAACACTTTTACGTGATCTTCAACACGTTTGTGGAGCTGGATCCTGACGATAATTATCTGATCAATAAAGAGAACCTCATTAAGTATGGTAACTATGCACTTACCAACAGAATTGTAGATAGAATATTTTCTCAGGTTTGTCTTCTCTGTTTTATGGTACGCCTGTTTTGTTGAAGTAACTAATGATTGCTTCCTCATCTCTTTAAGTAGTTTGTGTTATGAATTTGTCAAGGTTCCAAGAAAGTTCACCAGTAAGGTTGAAGGAAAGATGGGATATGAAGATTTTGTGTACTTTATATTGTCAGAAGAGGATAAATCATCTGAAACTAGCCTTGAGTATTGGTATGTCTACCCCATAGCTTTCAGAGGATAAATCATCTGAAATATATGAATAGCTTTAATGCAGAGATGTTGAACTCTTGTTGCCGATGGGATTCTTGCAATTTAGGCTTGAGGAAGTTTTAAAGTCAGTCAGGAGCTATATTTTGGTAGAATTTGGATTCCAGTCTGCACACTTGAAATTACAAGTAATTTTAAGAAAACAAAATTGTCTATTAACTTTTTTCCCTTGACGTCTTAAGGGAAATAAGGTCAAGGTGTCAAATGAGACATCCATTATAATTATATATCTGTATTTTCTGCAAGAGCGGGTTCATAGATAACCCGCCTATGAATTGTCCCATAAAGGTTCAATATAACCACGGATTACGTAACAGTTAAGGAAACTTATAATCCAAATCCGATAATTTTCTGTAGGATTTAGTAGCCTAGGGTTTCCTATCAAATTGCAAACAATACCATTTTGAATTTAAATGCTTCCAAAACAAGTGAAAGCCTGTTTAATTAAGCTTTGACTTCTGAAATCCTTCAAATCCAATGGTTCGAAAGACAAAGGGTAAGATTTCCAGTTGGTTTCTGCTGCGTCCATGCAAAGAAGACCTTGTATACTTTTAGAGTCTACTTTATGTTGACTGTTTGTCTTTATATTTTTATTAAAATGTCATATATGTTGTGAAGTGGAGTTAAGTGAAGATCAATTAACTGACTTTTGTGTCCATCATATGCACTTTAATTCATTTTCATAGTATGTTGCATTTGACTCTCAATATGTTTATCAGGTTCAAGTGCATAGATTTGGACGCAAATGGAGTTATAACAAGGAATGAAATGCAATACTTTTACGAGGATCAGAAGCAAAGATTGGAACACCTGGGCCGAGTGCCTGTGCCTTTTGAAAAAATTTTATGTCAGATAGTTGACATGATCAATCCACAGGTAAACATCTATTAGATTGTATTTCTTAAATGTTTAGCTAATTTTGTGTTCAGTTCCTTTTTTTCTCTTCCTTTTCTGAAACAGATTTTGCCACTGTTGTCTCTTATAATTCTTTTCTGATCGTACTTTTTTATTTTGCCATTGGAAACTGCAAGATCTAAAGAATTTGTTTCTACGTCAATGTATATATAATTGTGGGTTAAGGGATGTACCCTGGTGTTTAGGGGATGTAATTGTCAGGGTCCGAGGCCTTATCTGGTATTTCATAGATTATGCTTAGAGGAAATAGAAATAAAGTAGACTTTGATATGGTGGAACTTGCAAGTTGGATATTTTTTACATACTAGAAACTAAAACGCACTAATATGAAATTTCTCGACTGTTTTATTGTCAATATTTGGATGAACGGATGAATGACCTCTTCATGTGGATTCTTTCCATTAAATAGGAATCACAGTAAACTCCTTCGCTATTTTCTACATATTACAATTATTGTATTAATCTATCTTAGATAAGAATAATTATACCGCATAACTAATTACATATATACACTGATGCTATCAAAAATCCCCCATGTTGAATTCCGAGCTTGACGACTGAGAAGGAGCACGAACGTGATCTTCTGATACTTGAAATAAAGGCGTCGAGGTGTGTCATCGTCGTCCCTCCGATACTTAAGTCAGAGAGAGAATATGAAAAGGATTGAGTGCTTAAATTGTATGTAAAAACGTACCTGAAAAATGATACATGGTTTTATAGTTATAGAGGTAGGTAGAGCATTCCTAGTAGGATTTGGCATCGGAAGTATAATTGGGGTAAGTGTTGGACTACAATCATAAATCTAATCATATATTAACTGCAGTATTTTCCAAGAT